>RPFO01001873.1:0-122536 GCA_009746045.1 Mesostigma viride | reverse complement strand
ACATTAATAGCACAATACTTGAATTTACACTAGAACACAAGTTGGACATATTAGGACCACTGCCGGCCCACTGAAAGTGACGGATATGCAAGCAGAAATAGAGCGATTTTTGCCAAAATACTCCATATTCTGCGCCATTGTCTCGTAAAACTTTGCATTCTTCACTCAATTATCGTCATGGCTGTCATGGGATTCATATACATGCCACTGGGGCTGGATACATTAACCAACACAGACTAAAAAAGCGATCATCAAGGGACAAAATCACCATCAATCACAGTAGATGCTGGCATTCGGAAACAAGCACCGTAGTGCCTACTACAAGCCTCAAGAAGGGGAGCTTGGCTGACCAGTCGTGCCTGTCGGCTGACCAGTCTCTTTTCTAAACGGGCCCCGCTCGGCAGCACACACACAATCTCCTTTGCAGTACTTGGCCCACTCTGCTGGGCACCCCTGCTGTGCGTGTCTTATAGCAGCTAATCCAACATATATATTCATTGAGAATGATAGATTACGGAGGTGAGATAGGCATGCAACATAAGGAAAAACCCGATAACTGGGAGAATAACCCTGAAGAAATTAATAGTAATCTGACACAGACATCCAAGGATCACGCCAGCGGCACAAGGTACAACTAACTATACATCACAAAACTACACGCAGCAACAGCGCTGCCGGCCCACCATGCAGGCCTGGAAGGATCTAGACCGCATGGGTCGCGACAAAGTCGGCCCGGGTGCGGCGGAATAACACATCAGCCACGGTGCGAGTGAGGGCGAGTGACAGACGCTGCCGCCAATACGAGGACCACGTGCGGGCCGACCACGGGGCGGTCTGACCCTCGAGGTCGAGGCGGTCTTCACGGCGCTGGCAGCACTCGTGGAAAAACTCCGCTGTCTTGGGGCCCATGGCCCCGAACTCCTCAAGGACAAAGGGGATGACCCGGTGGGGCCCCACATTGCCGTAGGAGGCAAACTTGTCGCGCTCAGCCACAGCGGCAGCAGCGCCGGCATCCACAGCCGCCCGGAGGATGTGGCGACCGGAAAGCGGCCGAGCCACGGAGACATCGATGAGCAGGTGGCAACCCTGCCCGTCGTAGTCAAGCACGGTAATGTCGGGGCGGTGGTTGGGTGAGTAGAGGGCGGCCCCATCCGCGTCCTCGCACTTGATGGTGGAGTGGGGAAAGACCGACCGAACCATGGCACACACCACCCGGAGGAGAGCGGTATGGAGATAGAGGAACCAGTTCTGGTTCTGCTGGCCACCCATGCACGCGATGTAGTGCGTCCCAGTAGTATCCAGAGCAAGCCCGCAGCTGCCGCAGGACGCACCCGCCGTGATGAGAGGTTGCGGGGCAAAGAGCTGGTGGCGGAGAGCGATGGCGTAAAGGGCCGGAACCAGTGTGAACAAAGGGCTCATGGGGAGGGCGCGCAGGAATGCGGACCCCACGCTCCCCTCAAGGGAAACGGAGTGAAGCCAAGCCTTCCCCTGATCGTTCAAGCTCGCATGCAGACCCATCCAGTCGGCACAGTGTAGTATACCCGCGTAGGTCTTTTGTTGTTTTTCATGAACGCAGGCAGGGAAGACACTAGGACTGACGACAGTGGACACGCCGGGCGTGCCCCGGGGCAGGCGACGGTGGACGGCCTGAGCGGGGCGGACGAGGTCGCAAGCCTGCTGGATCCCGAGGTAAGAATCCTGCACAGCCTGCACAAAGGGGAAGGGGGATGGGGTGACCAAGTCGGGAATGGCGCTGACGGCGCTGGGGACCAACCGGCGGATCTCCGCCCAGGCCTGAGCAACAGAGCCAAGGAAGGCGGCGGGGGCGAGGCGGGCGGCGCGGGTGAGCCCACACCCGCCCATGCGGCAGGGGAGGGTGGCCAAGCGCATGGAGTGAGCTGGCAGGCTAGGGCCGGGGAGGAGCACCTGCAAGGCGGCCTGAATGCGCTCGTCATGGCCTTCCGCGGCAAGCCGCACCAAGTGGGGGGGAGCGCCACGGAGCCAGTGAACCACCCGCGGGTGGGCGCAAAACCACAGGAGGAGCCCTTTGGTCTGGGGGTCCTTGAGGCGCGCCCAAGTCTCAGGACATGGGTGCGCTGTTCCACGGTGGCCCGGAGCTCCTCTTCGACGTAGTCAGGGTCACCCACAGGGACGCCCAGGCACGAGAAACCACGCGCCCGCGCCAATGCCCCCGGGATAGCCGCGGGGAAGCCAGAGCAGTCCCCCTGGGGCGAAAAGACTGCACACTTGGGGAGGGTGAGCCGAAGGTTGATGGCCGCCATGGCCACTTCAAGGGCAGCCAGGGCGGCAACCACAGCGTCGGCCGGGCCAAGGGCATGGATATCGTCCATATAGGCGAGGAGCACGACATCCGGGTGCGCAGCGTGGACACCTTGGAGAGCCTTGTGCAGCGGGGCAGACAGGTAAAAGGGGCCGAGGGGGTCACCTTGCTGGGTTCCCGTGCGGGAAGCGATGTCGGCGAACGTCCCATCCTCCATGAGGAAGGAGAGTTGAGTGGGTTCGCCGTAGCAGGCTGCTGTCCACGCAAGAAGGTCAGGGAACGCCTCGCCGACGGCCTCAAAGATGCTAGCCTTGGTGACAGCATTGAACGCATTGTGGCAATCCACCTTCAGCGCCACATGGGTCGGATGCGTCTCGAGGTAGGCCTGAACTGTGTGCACGATGATGTCGCTGCCCCCTTTGGTGGCGACGCCAAGCTGGGCCGCGACGGACTCCTCAGTATCACTCCGGTTGGGGCAGAAGTAGGCGCGAAACTCGGGGGCCTTTTGGCGACAAATGACCTTACTCACCAGCTTGCGTAGGACCTCGCCGCAAGCAATGGGACGAACGCGGCCAGCAGGCGGGGGGACGTCGTCTTTCAGGAGGGCAATGAGGCGTGCCCCAGCCAGCCAAGGGCGCGCCGCGGGGGCCAGGGACCCCGCGGCCAAGTCGGCGGCAGCCTCAAAGAGTGCGGTCGCCCCGCCATGGCCCGCCATCACGGAGAGGTGCTCGTAGCGCCAGCCTGAGGGGCCGGTGGAGGAGGCGTTCGGCAGATCCTTCAGCACAGCCGTGAAGATGTCCAGGTCCAGGACAATAGGCGGGGGCGGGGGGGTGGCCGGGGCGGGCACCGCAAAGGCCGGTTCGTCGGGGTGAAGGTCGCGCAAAGCCTGCAGGGTCGGGGGAGTGGAGGGAGCCAACGCGGTCAGTTCAAGCTTTTGCATGGCCCGGCTCAATTCACCTACCTTCACCAACCGCATGACGTCAGCTTCCACCCGGGCAAAGGAGGCGGCCCCCGACACCCGGGTGGAGGCCGGAGGCTGCAGCGCCCACAGCCCTTCCCAATCCCCGAGGAGGAACCGCCGGCAGCGAGCGATGACCGCACCCTGTACGCCACGCACGCCCCGCTCCAACGGCGCTAAGAGGAGCCGGGGGGTGACGAGAAACAGCTTGTGGCCGAGTTCGTCGAGAGGGTGACTATGCATCCGGGCCAGGGAAAGCAGGGCGCAGCGCGTAAACAAGCTCCGGGCGCGGTGAGGGACGTCCGGGAGCGTCATGCAAGGGTTGCGCGCACAGGCGGCAAAAGGGAGCGTGGCCAGGAATGCCCAGCCTGCCGAGAGGTCCCCCGGATCGCTCGTACCCTGCGATGCCGGTGGAGGGGCAGGGGCCGACCGAGGGGCCGCCCCGGACCGGGAGGCCGGTGCGGCCGCCGGGCCGCCGGGCAGGCCGTTCTGGGGGGTTTGGCGGCGGCACTGCCGCTCATGCTGGTACCGCCCGTGGATCGAAAAAATCCGCTGGCAATGGGCTGCCGGGCAGCGGTAGCAGTCCATGGCGCGCATGGCGGCCTCCGTGATGTGGGGGTGGGAAGCCCGAATGTGCACCAGCAACGAATTCCGGTTGGGCAGGCGCGCGCCACACGGGTCACCAAGGGGACCATCGACTTGGCAATAATGGAAGCCATCTGAGGGGGTGCGCCCACCCGGTTGGGCCGGCCCGGGTCGAGAGGGGGAGGGGTCGGGAGCACCCTCAGCCAGAGGAACTACAGCTGCAGCGGAACCCAGGGCGGGCCGGCCGCCGGGCGGTCAGCAGGGCTCGTGGCAGCCGAGGACAAGACCGGCGCGGGGACGGCCCCCACGGCCGGGAGGGGGGCGCTGGAGGAGGCAGCCAAGCCGGCGCGCGACCCACGACCACGCACAGGGGAGGCAGGTGTCGGGGCAGGCGCGTGGGACTGGCGGCGCACGGACACGGGCGAGGGCCCCAGCGGGAGAACGCCAGGAGGCAAGGGGGAAAGGACCGCGGCCCGGCAAAGGGGGCAGGTGGCGGAGGTCGCGTGCAAGCTCGTGGCGATGCAAGCTTGATGGAAGACGTGGCCGCAAGCAGGGAGGCGGCAGAGACCGTCACCAGGGCGAGGCAGGTCCAAGCAGATGGGGCAGGAGGGGCCGCTGGCAGTGACATCCACCAAGTGGGCCGGCCCGTAGTGGGCGGGCGCCGCGTCCCACCCCAGCTCCCAGCTCGGCAGTCGGGCGATCTCATCGGCGGAGAGAAGACGGCGGCGCGGACCAGCAGGGTGCCAGACATGGGGGATGCCCGCAAGCTCGAGCACATCGTGCAAGATGGCGGGCACGGCCGCACCCGCGCTCAGCTCAAGAACACGCCCCCCCCCGCATCGTACAGAACCAGGTCGCCGGCGTGCACGGTGACAGGAGCCCCGAAGTCAACGCGCAGGCGGGCGGCTTGCGCTGGGGTGACCGCCGTAGTCAAGCGCCCGTGGGCCTGCGCAACAAGGCCGGCCGAGCCGGGCCCGGCAGAGGCAAGAAACGTGTGCAGCTGAGGGCGATCGAGCAAGGCGTGGTCGGTGGCCCCCCCAGCGAGATATGTCGCACGGGCGGCCTGCTGGGCCTGCACGGCAAGCCCTGTAGCAAAGAGCACCACCGCCTGCGCCACTTGAGCGTCCAGATTCAGGAGCCATTCTTGGCGCACCGCGGGCAGGTGCCAAGGCAGGCGGCCGCCGGCATGGTAGTCCTCGAGGACAAACCCCCAAAGCGTGGAGGCAAGGACAGGGGGGGAGGCTGCCTGCAGCATGTGCCGGACACGAACCACAAGGGCACTAAATTCAGGGGGCCGTGGGAGCGTAGGAAACGCCGCGTGCAAGCCGACAGCGTCCAACAGCAAGGGGCAATACAGCCAAGAGAACGTGGCGTGCCGGAGCGCGCTGACGCCCGCAATGTTGGTGGGGGGCCAAACGGAGAAGTCGTGGGACCCAAGCGCGGCCCGACCAGGGGCCCACCACAGGAGTCGCCGCAGGGTGTCCCACAGCCTCAGGGAGGAGAGCCGCCAGGGACCCCTCAAGCACAGGAGGACGCAGGTCAGTGGCCACCGCCGTGCTGGCCGGAGGTGGATCCCCAGAGCTAGGCGGGGCAGGGCCAGGGGACCCCGCGGAGGGGCCGGACGTGACGGCGCGGGGAGAGCGGGAGCACGGTGTGGAACCCTCCACGAGGTCCGCAAGGCCCAGGAGAGGGTCCAGCGAGGGGCTGCGGGAGGGGGCGCGGGCCGAATGGGATCCCGGGGTCGACACGGCCGCGCGTCGGGAGCCTAGGGACGGCCGAGGCGGGGCCACGCAATGAGGGCACGCCCAAGGACCCGGGGGAGGCAGCCGGAAGAGGGGCGGGACCAAGCAGCGCGTGTGCCAGCCGCATTGGCACGAATCACACACAAGGAGACGGGGGGCATCCTCACCACTGTGGCAGACCTCGCACACAAGCGAGAGTGGCACAGGGGCGCCACGACCGCCGTCGTCCAGGTCGCCCATCTCCTGCAGGTGCGCCGCGATGCGTAAGGACCGACGCGGCGCAGGGGCGCCACTAGGCAGCGCATCCCGCGCCCGGGAGGTGCGGCGTCGTGAAGGAGGCATGGGGGAGGTGCGTAAAACAACGGAACCGGAAGCGCGGGGGGAGAGCGAGATGCGGACGCGGGGGGTTTGGGGGGCGTGCCCCCCAAGCGGGGGGTTTGGGGGGCGGCAGCCCCCCAACGCGGGGCGGCCGCGGTGCCGCACCTCGGCGCAGGTTTTTTCAGCTGTGCATGGAGAAAAAAACGTGTCTCAATCCAGGAACCCCCGTCGGTTCATCATGTCAGCCTAGAAAACTGGAGCGGTGGAGCCACAACTAACGGGAAAGCCGCATTCAAATTCGCCTAGCCCACGGGTCACAATTGGCCGACAGGTAGATGCAGCCAGCCCCGGGCGTGTCGCAGACAGTAATCACTACGTAGGCCGCGGTGCCGCACCTCGGCGCAGGTTTTTTCAGCTGTGCATGGAGAAAAAAACGTGTCTCAATCCAGGAACCCCCGTCGGTTCATCATGTCAGCCTAGAAAACTGGAGCGGTGGAGCCACAACTAACGGGAAAGCCGCATTCAAATTCGCCTAGCCCACGGGTCACAATTGGCCGACAGGTAGATGCAGCCAGCCCCGGGCGTGTCGCAGACAGTAATCACTACGTAGGCCGCGGTGCCGCACCTCGGCGCAGGTTTTTTCAGCTGTGCATGGAGAAAAAAACGTGTCTCAATCCAGGAACCCCCGTCGGTTCATCATGTCAGCCTAGAAAACTGGAGCGGTGGAGCCACAACTAACGGGAAAGCCGCATTCAAATTCGCCTAGCCCACGGGTCACAATTGGCCGACAGGTAGATGCAGCCAGCCCCGGGCGTGTCGCAGACAGTAATCACTACGTAGGCCGCGGTGCCGCACCTCGGCGCAGGTTTTTTCAGCTGTGCATGGAGAAAAAAACGTGTCTCAATCCAGGAACCCCCGTCGGTTCATCATGTCAGCCTAGAAAACTGGAGCGGTGGAGCCACAACTAACGGGAAAGCCGCATTCAAATTCGCCTAGCCCACGGGTCACAATTGGCCGACAGGTAGATGCAGCCAGCCCGGGCGTGTCGCAGACAGTAATCACTACGTAGGCCGCGGTGCCGCACCTCGGCGCAGGTTTTTTCAGCTGTGCATGGAGAAAAAAACGTGTCTCAATCCAGGAACCCCCGTCGGTTCATCATGTCAGCCTAGAAAACTGGAGCGGTGGAGCCACAACTAACGGGAAAGCCGCATTCAAATTCGCCTAGCCCACGGGTCACAATTGGCCGACAGGTAGATGCAGCCAGCCCCGGGCGTGTCGCAGACAGTAATCACTACGTAGGCCGCGGTGCCGCACCTCGGCGCAGGTTTTTTCAGCTGTGCATGGAGAAAAAAACGTGTCTCAATCCAGGAACCCCCGTCGGTTCATCATGTCAGCCTAGAAAACTGGAGCGGTGGAGCCACAACTAACGGGAAAGCCGCATTCAAATTCGCCTAGCCCACGGGTCACAATTGGCCGACAGGTAGATGCAGCCAGCCCCGGGCGTGTCGCAGACAGTAATCACTACGGTAGGCCGCGGTGCCGCACCTCGGCGCAGGTTTTTTCAGCTGTGCATGGAGAAAAAAACGTGTCTCAATTAATCCAGGAACCCCCGTCGGTTCATCATGTCAGCCTAGAAAACTGGAGCGGTGGAGCCACAACTAACGGGAAAGCCGCATTCAAATTCGCCTAGCCCACGGGTCACAATTGGCCGACAGGTAGATGCAGCCAGCCCCGGGCGTGTCGCAGACAGTAATCACTACAGTAGGCCGCGGTGCCGCACCTCGGCGCAGGTTTTTTCAGCTGTGCATGGAGAAAAAAACGTGTCTCGATCAATTAATCCAGGAACCCCCGTCGGTTCATCATGTCAGCCTAGAAAACTGGAGCGGTGGAGCCACAACTAACGGGAAAGCCGCATTCAAATTCGCCTAGCCCACGGGTCACAATTGGCCGACAGGTAGATGCAGCCAGCCCCGGGCGTGTCGCAGACAGTAATCACTACAGTAGGCCGCGGTGCCGCACCTCGGCGCAGGTTTTTTCAGCTGTGCATGGAGAAAAAAACGTGTCTCAATTAATCCAGGAACCCCCGTCGGTTCATCATGTCAGCCTAGAAAACTGGAGCGGTGGAGCCACAACTAACGGGAAAGCCGCATTCAAATTCGCCTAGCCCACGGGTCACAATTGGCCGACAGGTAGATGCAGCCAGCCCGGGCGTGTCGCAGACAGTAATCACTACGGTAGGCCGCGGTGCCGCACCTCGGCGCAGGTTTTTTCAGCTGTGCATGGAGAAAAAAACGTGTCTCGATCAATTAATCCAGGAACCCCCGTCGGTTCATCATGTCAGCCTAGAAAACTGGAGCGGTGGAGCCACAACTAACGGGAAAGCCGCATTCAAATTCGCCTAGCCCACGGGTCACAATTGGCCGACAGGTAGATGCAGCCAGCCCCGGGCGTGTCGCAGACAGTAATCACTACGGTAGGCCGCGGTGCCGCACCTCGGCGCAGGTTTTTTCAGCTGTGCATGGAGAAAAAAACGTGTCTCAATTAATCCAGGAACCCCCGTCGGTTCATCATGTCAGCCTAGAAAACTGGAGCGGTGGAGCCACAACTAACGGGAAAGCCGCATTCAAATTCGCCTAGCCCACGGGTCACAATTGGCCGACAGGTAGATGCAGCCAGCCCCGGGCGTGTCGCAGACAGTAATCACTACGGTAGGCCGCGGTGCCGCACCTCGGCGCAGGTTTTTTCAGCTGTGCATGGAGAAAAAAACGTGTCTCAATTAATCCAGGAACCCCCGTCGGTTCATCATGTCAGCCTAGAAAACTGGAGCGGTGGAGCCACAACTAACGGGAAAGCCGCATTCAAATTCGCCTAGCCCACGGGTCACAATTGGCCGACAGGTAGATGCAGCCAGCCCCGGGCGTGTCGCAGACAGTAATCACTACGGTAGGCCGCGGTGCCGCACCTCGGCGCAGGTTTTTTCAGCTGTGCATGGAGAAAAAAACGTGTCTCAATTAATCCAGGAACCCCCGTCGGTTCATCATGTCAGCCTAGAAAACTGGAGCGGTGGAGCCACAACTAACGGGAAAGCCGCATTCAAATTCGCCTAGCCCACGGGTCACAATTGGCCGACAGGTAGATGCAGCCAGCCCCGGGCGTGTCGCAGACAGTAATCACTACGGTAGGCCGCGGTGCCGCACCTCGGCGCAGGTTTTTTCAGCTGTGCATGGAGAAAAAAACGTGTCTCAATTAATCCAGGAACCCCCGTCGGTTCATCATGTCAGCCTAGAAAACTGGAGCGGTGGAGCCACAACTAACGGGAAAGCCGCATTCAAATTCGCCTAGCCCACGGGTCACAATTGGCCGACAGGTAGATGCAGCCAGCCCCGGGCGTGTCGCAGACAGTAATCACTACGGTAGGCCGCGGTGCCGCACCTCGGCGCAGGTTTTTTCAGCTGTGCATGGAGAAAAAAACGTGTCTCAATTAATCCAGGAACCCCCGTCGGTTCATCATGTCAGCCTAGAAAACTGGAGCGGTGGAGCCACAACTAACGGGAAAGCCGCATTCAAATTCGCCTAGCCCACGGGTCACAATTGGCCGACAGGTAGATGCAGCCAGCCCCGGGCGTGTCGCAGACAGTAATCACTACGGTAGGCCGCGGTGCCGCACCTCGGCGCAGGTTTTTTCAGCTGTGCATGGAGAAAAAAACGTGTCTCAATTAATCCAGGAACCCCCGTCGGTTCATCATGTCAGCCTAGAAAACTGGAGCGGTGGAGCCACAACTAACGGGAAAGCCGCATTCAAATTCGCCTAGCCCACGGGTCACAATTGGCCGACAGGTAGATGCAGCCAGCCCCGGGCGTGTCGCAGACAGTAATCACTACGGTAGGCCGCGGTGCCGCACCTCGGCGCAGGTTTTTTCAGCTGTGCATGGAGAAAAAAACGTGTCTCAATTAATCCAGGAACCCCCGTCGGTTCATCATGTCAGCCTAGAAAACTGGAGCGGTGGAGCCACAACTAACGGGAAAGCCGCATTCAAATTCGCCTAGCCCACGGGTCACAATTGGCCGACAGGTAGATGCAGCCAGCCCCGGGCGTGTCGCAGACAGTAATCACTACGGTAGGCCGCGGTGCCGCACCTCGGCGCAGGTTTTTTCAGCTGTGCATGGAGAAAAAAACGTGTCTCAATCCAGGAACCCCCGTCGGTTCATCATGTCAGCCTAGAAAACTGGAGCGGTGGAGCCACAACTAACGGGAAAGCCGCATTCAAATTCGCCTAGCCCACGGGTCACAATTGGCCGACAGGTAGATGCAGCCAGCCCCGGGCGTGTCGCAGACAGTAATCACTACGGTAGGCCGCGGTGCCGCACCTCGGCGCAGGTTTTTTCAGCTGTGCATGGAGAAAAAAACGTGTCTCAATTAATCCAGGAACCCCCGTCGGTTCATCATGTCAGCCTAGAAAACTGGAGCGGTGGAGCCACAACTAACGGGAAAGCCGCATTCAAATTCGCCTAGCCCACGGGTCACAATTGGCCGACAGGTAGATGCAGCCAGCCCCGGGCGTGTCGCAGACAGTAATCACTACGGTAGGCCGCGGTGCCGCACCTCGGCGCAGGTTTTTTCAGCTGTGCATGGAGAAAAAAACGTGTCTCAATCCAGGAACCCCCGTCGGTTCATCATGTCAGCCTAGAAAACTGGAGCGGTGGAGCCACAACTAACGGGAAAGCCGCATTCAAATTCGCCTAGCCCACGGGTCACAATTGGCCGACAGGTAGATGCAGCCAGCCCCGGGCGTGTCGCAGACAGTAATCACTACGGTAGGCCGCGGTGCCGCACCTCGGCGCAGGTTTTTTCAGCTGTGCATGGAGAAAAAAACGTGTCTCAATTAATCCAGGAACCCCCGTCGGTTCATCATGTCAGCCTAGAAAACTGGAGCGGTGGAATATATATCTGCCAGGTGCCTCTCTGCTACATGGAAATACAAAGCGCAATCAAGGACAGTAGTGGCTTGGGCCGCTATTCGATTGAGCTCAGCACCTAGCTGCTGTGCAACATGATTCTGCATCAGTGCCTGTCCTAATTGCGCCCCCCCGCCCCCTTGCCATCATCGTCATGCTCATCATAGTCTTTGGAACGTGCACTTCACCAACTCCAACCCTTGGACAGTCCATAGGTCATTAAGAATCTGTGCATGTAATGCTAGCTCTTCTCAGTTGAACTCATCTACCACCCTCTCATGGTCGTGTCATCTCTCATGTAATCCACCTAGGTTTATCGTGACCGCTGATCTTTCAGCCCCTCGATCCTGACATCAAAATCTGGGCAAACACACTGTTGACATCGCCCCGTCCTTTTTAGCCTGCATGGCTCCTCATGTTTATCCTTATTATCTCATCCCTCAACACACCTAGAACTGTCTATTCATCCTCCTTGCATAGGCGGTGCATAATTGCGGCGTGATGGGGGATTGCCAAAAATAGTTGTAAAATGCATGGGATGGCACGGGGAGGCTCACACTCATCGCTTTACAATCACACTCATGTGCTAACAATGTCCCTCTCTGCTTTTGACACTGCATGCACATGCATTTCCTACCGGCTATATCAAGCCTTTAGTGTGGTTTGGTGCATCAAGAGACATGGCAGGTCAGCTGAGTGCATCAGACCACATTTGTGTTAAGTGTACGCTTGCAACGCTGTTTGCCCACCGCATGGAGCTCCCCTTTCGGACAGTGGCACAAGTAGCACTTACACCTTACTCCCAGCCGCTCACCGTGCCCATGCTAGCAACAAGAACAAATGCATGGTCCCCATCCCAACGTAAGGTGCATGACATTGATGGCCCTGCCATCACCTACTAGCAGTGTGCCACCCCTCTCCACCTCAACCTACTCTGAAAGGCCAGGGCCCCAACAAACCTTTCAAGACATGGCACTCCTCAAAGAAGGCAACCCCTCAAAGAAGGCGAGGCAGTTTAGGTCTAGGGGGGCTTTGGGTAAGTTAAAAGATGATAGAATTCACTAACACAGGCAATGGCAACGACAACCTGCTTCACCCGCTGCATCCATACATCACAAGCCATAAACTGCACAGCCTGGCATGACTGCCTAAGGGTCACGTGATCCAAGATGCCCTTCAGGCTCACCCCAGCACACCGGCCTGGGCATCCTCACCACCCCACTGGTCATAGTCATCTACAGTGGCATCAAACTCCTGTAGGACAGAGTGCAGTAAAGGCAACATAGACGTCCTGACACAATTGAATAAGAACGTGGCTGCTACCTACTGCCCTTAAAAAAAAATGTTGATAATTGCTTGCACACATACGCATTCAATTCTTCAAGCAAGCATGCTAACACCTTCACAGCACATCCCAAGGTTGACATCCATCGAGCTTTGTCAACAAGCATGACTTCCTGATGCAAACTTAGCTGTCAAGCTAGGAGGAGGAAAGCTAGGTAAAGAGGTGAGATAGACCCCCCACAGTACCTTCCTGCACCAAAACCATGACAATATCATCCAGAGCATGCTAAATACGTACAGCTAACCGGTAGCGGGCGACCTTGCAGTCCAGGTTCAGCGCGAACATCTCGTGTCAGCACCCGGCGGAGATGGCGGACGCGAACCCACAATGCTTTAAAAGCGAGTCATAAGACTATTTCGGGAGCGGTGAACGGCTTGGAACACCGAAGGTATGCCGCGACAAAAGCCTTAAGTTTTTCTCGGAAATACACGCCTGGATGTGGATAAGGGCACCGTTGTCGTGCTTGTGCTTGCGTTGCGAGCAGGCAACCAGTGTTTCTTGCAGTGTCGAGCAGTAACAGATGGTGGCGCGAGAGCAATATGTGACTTTTAAATCATGGCTACACAGCTTACACCTCCGCAGGCATGTTGGAACAAGCCCCGCCATGCCGTGAGCCGAAAAAAAGGAAGAAACGCATCAAGCAAGGACGGTCGTAAACGTCACTGAAAACAGCAAAATCTGACATGCCGGCAGGTAATGCGACAGCCTGGAAAATGTGATTCGTTTCTCGAAAAACTGATTGGCGCTCGTGAAAGTAGACTTGAAGCCCATTCGGATTCGACCTTTTGGGAATTGTGAGCTTCCAACAAAAAAGTTTCCCCCACAATTTGTCAGGGTTTTGACCCTATGATCATGTGCCCAACTGCCTATGTGAGATAATTGTGTTTGTGGCCATCCTGATGTACAGGAGGTATTAGGGTTTGCGTCCCTAATAATCGCACCCGCCTGCCGTATATTTGGCTGATATAATTAATAGGCTAAGTAGGGCTTGCCGTGATATTTCCGGCACAGTTTGTAGCACTGAAAATAGTACCGTATAGCAAAAGTTACAGAGTGCCGAAGTTGTAATGCCGGCACAGTACTTTTTGTACCTACGGTGTCAGAATTACTTGGATCATGGCTTGCGTGGCTGTGTCCATAAATGATACTAGCGGACGCCCAACCAAGGCGTGACAAAATGTTTAAGTTGAGCCGTATGCACTTGTGGAAAGAAATCTGATATACTAGGTAGAGTACCAAGTGCTGGGCGCCGCGCCCTTCACCCATGTATGGGCCAAATGCATCCAACGCCCACGAATGCGCCGCTCCTAACTGGACGGCCAATACTGCGTGGTTTTGTGACTTGCCAGCTTTCAGGCAGGCAACGTAGCATTTAACCTTTGGGTTGTCTCCGGTTAACAATTATGCCTCAGGCTCCGCAATAAAAACTGGCTATGGTAACAAAGTTGAGATGAGTTACATACAGGGTGGTTTTACCGGATTAGGATACATTTGCACGGCTTCAAATGTATCCTAAATGCACCATTGGCAAACATGGTTTCTGGACATGGTCGATATCATTAATATGTTTGGCAAGCATAATATGATCATGCTTGCCAAAGATGTTGTCTCTTTTCATATTTCACACATATATTATCGGCCTCGGCGTGCCATGCTTCCACGTTTGTTGTCTCTTTTCATATATTGTGAATATGATCAATAAAATTCCAAACATGACCATGTTGGAGACTTCAAGTGGAGCATCATGATTACTGTTTTCACTATTACGTAACCCATGGTTCATGTTAACATGGCATAATGAGCAATCCTATTGACCCCATGACTAATGGTGAAGTTAATAAAGTTACATCGTGGCACGTCACTATAGCATCAAGTTGCATCATTGTGCATAAAGTAGTTTAGCACTGAGTTGGCATGCCAACACCAGGTACACTAAATAAATTAAAACCAGAATTGATAAACAACCCAGTATCCAAATACAGTATCCATATATATGCAGGTCGTACTACAGGTACAGCCACGGCTGCCACGCGGCTTCTGCAGCGATCACGCTCTTTCTCCTAGACAATTGCTCTACTGGTCCCTACAGGTCGGTCGACTTGGACCATGATGCGTCAAGAACAGTTAATTGACCGACTTAAACAAGATGTTTGTCTACATGCAGCTGTCTGCACCTAACTAACGCGAAACCGCGTGCTACCAAATATAGGGGCAAATGCATGAGTAACACATGTCAACGCACAACCGGTGGAAATCACGCGATACCAACCGCGGCAACAGTGGTGTGAACATAGCGGGCACTGACATGCAAAAAAGCACCAGCAGCGGCATCAGTAGCAAATTGTAGTAGCGGAACAATAGCCACTACATCAATGCAACAACACATCAGCCCAGCAACACAGCAGCAGCATGACCGTAGCACAGCAGCAGCACAACTGTAGCACATCAACACGGCCGCATAGCAGGAGCACAAGTCAGCGCAGCAGCAACTTAGTATGCCGATTCCTGAATTTCCTATCAGTGGACTATAGTCCATTGATAGGAAATTCACTAATAGGCAGTACTAGCTCAGCAGCACGGCAGCAATGCAGCAGTGCATCAACACAGCAGCACGACAGCAATACATCAGCGGCACGGCAGCAATGCAGCAACACATCAGCACAATAGCACAGCAGCAGTACGGCAGCAATGCAGCAGCAATAGCATGGCAGCACAGCAGCAGCAGCAGCACATGAGCAGCTCAATGACAACAACGCTGCTTGCGCTTCAGCAGTCGTCGTCGTCGTCATCGTCATCGGCAAGGATGAGCGCTCGCTTCCGACGCCGGGAGGCGCCTGCGTTGTTGTTCTCCGCCACAACGTCGCTGGGTGGAACCATCTCGCGCAATCGAGCCTCGGCCAGGGTGATATCCGGCGCTTGCAACGCAGGGACGACCACACCGGGGCACCCGCAGATCTGTGCCTCCAGCTCGTGGAGAGGCACGCAAGAAACCGCGTCCTCCTCCCAACGGGCACCCCAGTACATGGCTACCATGTCGTTTTGCGTGTCGACAACAGCGACACGACCATGGTACCTGCCGTCCCGGCTTTCGGTGCGACCGTCCGCGGATGTCACACGCTCCGACGCCCAATGACACACGACTTGCCCTACGAGGTTGCGGCTGCCACTCTTGACCTGCAGCGTTACGCCTTCCCAGCATGCCTTCGCCATGCCGACGATGCCCTTCGAGCATTCAGCATCTTGCCACTTCACGACCGGGTGTTCCGCGTCATAGGGCACCTCCTTCAGCGCCTTTAGGCACTCCTTGGTGAGCTTTTCGTTCGCACCCAAGGAGACTCCATGGGGCGGCTGACCTCGCTTGCCCACCACTTGTGTCAAGACGAGGTCTGAGGCGGTGATGATCACCGTGTGCGCCGCAGTGGTTGGCGGATGGGGCCATTGCGCAATGTCTGTATTCCACGGGTGCCACGTGTCATGCAAATGCTTAGCGCGGTATACAAAGAGCTCAATAGAAGGTTGGCCGCCATCCTCCTTCGCAACCACCTCCTTGATGATGCCAACGAGGACTGGAGTCCACGTGAGCTTCGAGTTGCAGAGAATACCAGCTGAAGGGTGCCAGTATAGAACAGCGGAGCCTTTCTCAACGCCTTGCATGCGCTTCAAGTAAGCGACCTTGGCTGCCATGGCCCTGTCTTCTGCCGCCCATTCCTGCTGTGTGTGGCCATCATGACGAACTCGGTCTACCAGCGGGGTGACGCGCACCGCCTCTGCGTCGACCAACGCCATGAAGTGCTCTTCTTGCGTCGGTGGTGGTTCAGGCGCTGCATCGTGCTCACGCAGGGCGGAGATGTCCGCGCGAGATGGCCACGGCAAAGGGCGCCACTCCTCAGGCACCTCCTCAGGGGCATGTGGGACTTGACTTGCGAAAAAAGGCCTTGTTTGGCTTGATGGTGTCGGGCGGAAAGTACCACTGCCAGATGCCATGGGGCAACTTCTCGACCCTTGTTTTGATCGACTCCAGCTCCTTCCCCAGAAACTCCATGTTCAATGGTGCGAAGGCTGGGGTGTCCTGCAACATCGGAATGCGGTCTGGATCCACAAGTCGGACGCCAAACAGCGGCCGCCCCTCCGCATCAAACCTGTATGGCTGTGTCATCGCCTTCCCGCACCGTGGCGCGCCTTCCTGTCGAGTCCCCGCGGGCTGCCACGGCGTCTTTTGGGACTCCGTGGTCCGGTAGGACAACCAGGTCTCTGTGTTGCCCTGTACCTGGAAGAAGACGGCGTGGTGCACCTTCATTGAGCGACCGCGTTTTTCAGGCACCGGCTGTGCCGCTCCGCCGCTCCGCCGCTCCGCCGCCCGCCGGCTGCGCCGCCGGCCCGCCGCGCGCCGGCTGCCCCGCCCCGTAGCCCGTCGACAGGCTGCCCCGCCCCGCCGCATGCCAGCTGCGCCGGCCCGCCGCCCACGCGCGCCGGCAGCGCCGTTGGCCCCCCGCGCGCCGACGGCCCTGCCCCGCCGCCCGTTGACAGCCCCGCCCCGCCGCATGCCAGCTGCGCCGGCCCGCCGCCCATGCGCGCCGGCAGCGCCGCTGGCCCCCGCGCGCCGACGGCCCTGCCCCGCCGCCCGTCGACTGCCCCGCCCCGCCGCCCGTCGACAGCCCTGCCCCGCCGCATGCAGGCTGCGCCGCCGCTGCCACCTCGCTGCGCGCTGGCTGCGCCACCTCGCCGCCCGCCGACGGCGCCGCCCCGCCGCGCACCGGCTGCCCCGCCCCGCCGCCTGTCGACTGCCCCGCCCCGCCGCATGCCAGCTGCGCCGGCCCGCCGCCCACGCGCGCCGGCAGCGCCGCTGGCCCCCCGCGCGCTGACGGCCCTGCCCCGCCGCCCGTCGACTGCCCCGCCCCGCCGCCCGTCGACAGCCCCGACCCACCGCATGCCAGGTGCGCCGGCCCGCCGCCCGCGCGCGCCGGCAGCGCCGCTGGCCCCCCGCGCGCCGACGGCCCTGCCCCGCCGCCCGTCAACAGCCCTGCCCCGACGCCCGTCGACAGCCCCGCCCCGCCGCATGCCAGCTGCGCCGGCCCGCTGCCCACGCGCGCCGGCAGCGCCGCTGGCCCTGCCCCGCCGCCCGTCGACTGCCCCGCCCCGCCGCCCGTCGACAGCCCTGCCCCGCCGCATGCCAGGTGCGCCGGCCCGCCGCCCGCGCGCACCGGCAGCGCCGCTGGCCCCCCGCGCGCCGACGGCCCTGCCCCGCCGCCCGTCGACAGCCCCGCCCCGCCGCATGCCAGCTGCGCCGGCCGGCCGCCCATGCGCGCATGCGCTTCGCAGGTCCATTGGGATCATGAGGCCTGCGCAGAATCTCACCTCGGAGGCCCGTGCTACTTCTAGTAAGATGCTTGCATTTTCAATGCGTCACCTATATGCAGGCATAGAGGGTGGTACATGGCGCTAGACTCATCAAGGGATAGGAGCCATGCCCTCAGCAATTACTCACCTCCTGGCCCTTGCTGTTGCGGTCTCGGATGAAGATGATGGTCTACACGCCGCCGCATGCAAACAAGGAATGAGAGACAAAGCCGTGCGAGGCCAATATGGGCACAGTGAGAGAAACAAGTCGACGCGAACCTACATCACGAGTGTCAGCGAAGGGGACCCATGGGAGAAGTCTCCCTCCCATGGTATCATTCACGGACACACGCAGCGGCCATGGGAACAGCCAAAACAGCAGGTTCACACACGCAAGGGCAACGACCTGCAGTGCCTGACCAGCATGTCGGTCAGTTGTGATTGGCAAGGCAGAGCCACACACACCAGGTACACGCTGCATGGGCAGGGAAGACGCTCTTACATGAGAAAAAGCGAGGAAACGTGCGCGAGAAGGATATTAAGAGCGATCCGCGCTAGAAGGATGCTACAATAGCATCATATATTCAAGAATTAGCAAAGAAAGATGTAGAAAAGAGACAAAAGAAAGAAATACGAGAGAAAGCAAAGACAGGGAGCTGCCAAACAGGGCAGACAAAAGGTTACGAGCGGCAAGAGTTGTGAACGCTGCACTTGATTGCTTTCTCTGACTTGTCAACTGCGAAGAGTGACTGACTTACCTCTCTGGAAATGGTATGCTCAGCATCCCATGGTAATGAAATGGTGAGCTATGCTGTCAGACATGCCTATATAACATAGCTACCCTAGGGTCCTAATACAAAACTAGAAATCAAACCATACCGTGAGTTTCCCGGCTCGCACGGCCTCCTCCCTTTGTGCCGACGCCTGCAAACACAACGGGCCGTGGAGGAGGGTGGAAAGGTGGGCAAGTGTGGAGGAGTTTGGGGGGGACCGGGTTGAGCAGCGGTGGGGGAAAGATGTGCCGGTCATGATGTTGTCAACTACAGCTGTTGTATCGTGATTCACCTTCAATAAGTCTACTGTTCTACATCCGGTGGTGGATGGACACAAGCAATAAAGGCCCCGCCCACAACTCAGATTTCTTTAGAAAATCTACTGATCTACATTCGATGGCGCCTTCACAGAAGCAGGAAACTCCGCCCACCGGTCAAATGTGACGCCCAACAAAGCCCCAACTTATTTCTTCAAGAAGTATACTGTTTTACATCCGGTAGTGCTTGGACAGAAGCAATATGTAAAGCCCGCCCACAAATCGGATTTCTTTACGAAAAACCTGTTTTACATTCGATGGGGTCTTGACAGATTCAAGCAGCAATACTCGTTTCTACCTGCGTGCGACTGCAGCGGCCGAGTGCTGCAACTTGCCTTCACGTCCCAGTCTTCACGTGTCAGTCCTGGTCTTCACGTCTTCACGTCTTCACGTCTTCACGTCTTCACGTCTTCACGTCTTCACGTCTTCACGACTTCACCTGAACTTGCGGCGTATCGTATCTTTGATACCTTGCATGCACGTCTTCACGTCTTCACGTCTTCACCGCGTCTTCACCTGTCTTCACCACGTCTTCACGTCTTCGCGTCTTCACGTCTTCACGGCTTCACCTGAACACCTGAACTTCACCTGAACTTGCCGTATCGTGTCTTCACGTCTTCACGTCTTCACGTCTTCACGTCTTCACCGCGTCTTCACCTGTCTTCACCACGTCTTCACGGCTTCACGGCTTCACGTCTTCACGGCTTCACCTGAACACCTGAACTTCACCTGAACTTGCCGTATCGTGTCTTCACGTCTTCACGTCTTCACGTCTTCACGTCTTCACGTCTTCACCGCGTCTTCACCTGTCTTCACCACGTCTTCACGTCTTCGCGTCTTCACGTCTTCACGGCTTCACCTGAACACCTGAACTTCACCTGAACTTGCCGTATCGTGTCTTCACGTCTTCACGTCTTCACGTCTTCACGTCTTCACCGCGTCTTCACCTGTCTTCACCACGTCTTCACGGCTTCACGGCTTCACGTCTTCACGGCTTCACCTGAACACCTGAACTTCACCTGAACTTGCCGTATCGTGTCTTCACGTCTTCACGTCTTCACGTCTTCACGTCTTCACGTCTTCACCGCGTCTTCACCTGTCTTCACCACGTCTTCACGTCTTCGCGTCTTCACGGCTTCACGGCTTCACCTGAACACCTGAACTTCACCTGAACTTGCCGTATCGTGTCTTCACGTCTTCACGTCTTCACGTCTTCACGTCTTCACGTCTTCACCGCGTCTTCACCTGTCTTCACCACGTCTTCACGGCTTCACGGCTTCACGTCTTCACGGCTTCACCTGAACACCTGAACTTCACCTGAACTTGCCGTATCGTGTCTTCACGTCTTCACGTCTTCACGTCTTCACGTCTTCACGTCTTCACCGCGTCTTCACCTGTCTTCACCACGTCTTCACGGCTTCACGGCTTCACGTCTTCACGGCTTCACCTGAACACCTGAACTTCACCTGAACTTGCCGTATCGTGTCTTCACGTCTTCACGTCTTCACGTCTTCACGTCTTCACGTCTTCACCGCGTCTTCACCTGTCTTCACCACGTCTTCACGGCTTCACCTGAACACCTGAACTTTGCGTATCGTATCTTTCATACATTGCATCATTTGCATGCCTTGGAGCTGCACGTCTTCAAGCAGTGTCACCCAGTTCCCGCTTGATTCAAATGCACTTCGCGCTTGAATTCGTGACTTCGCCCCGCTCAAGGTGGAAAGAATGATGGGCACTAGCCACGGGAACTATGCCCGATGCTGATAGCCGAAGCGATGACATGGACGAATTGATTGATTTGTGTTATGCCGGGGACGATTGTAGAAAATGGGTGCTAGGAAAGAAATCTGGTGCCATGAAAGTAGATTTTTTGGCCGGTGCAAACCACCAATGCGCCGGCCGATGTGGCAAGGTCCTGCACGGCAGCCAGAGCGCACCCAGCCAGAGCGTACCCAGCCGCTGCCGCCGCCGACCCCCGTACTGGTGGGCGTGGAACAGACGATGAGAGAGATGCAACGAGCTATGGAGAACCAAAGCAAGAAGGTTGAAGAGCTTGGTTTGCAGCTGCGTCAAGAGGTGCAGAAACAAGTGGTCCAGCTGGAGCAGCAGCAGCAGCAGCAGCAGCAGCAGCAGCAACTGCAGCAGCAACTGCAGCAGCAACTGCAGCAGCAACTGCAGCAACAACTGCAGCAACAACTGCAGCAGCAGCAGCAGCAGCAGCAGCAGCAGCAGCAGCAGCAGCAGCAGCAGCAGCAGCAGCAGCAGCGCTTCAGTTCCCGCAGGCAGCGTCGGCAATGTCGCAGTTTCCACAGGCATTGTCGGCACTGCAGCAGTTTTCGCAGGGACCGTCGGCAGCAGAGCAGTTCCCGCAGGGATCATCGGTGGTGCAGCAGTTCTTTGTGAGTCATTCGTGTAGTGTTGAGTGGGTGGGGTGGGTGTGTGTGTGGGGGGGGGGTGTAGGGGGGTTTGACTGTGTGACTGCGTGGCTGCTTGGCTGGAAAGGAGGGTGCGTGGCTGTGTGGCTGCGTGGCTGCGCTGCTGCGTGGCTGCGTGGCTGCGTGGCTGCGTGGCTGCGTGGCTGCGCTGCTGCGTGGCTGCGTGGCTGCGTGGCTGTGTGGCTGCGTGGCTGCGCTGCTGCGTGGCTGCGTGGCTGCGCTGCTGCGTGGCTGCGTGGCTGGAAAGGAGGGTGCGTGGCTGTGTGGCTGCGTGGCTGCGCTGCTGCGTGGCTGCGTGGCTGCTTGGCTGGAAAGGAGGGTGCGTGGCTGTGTGGCTGCGTGGCTGCGCTGCTGCGTGGCTGCGTGGCTGCGTGGCTGCGTGGCTGCGTGGCTGCGTGGCTGCGTGGCTGCGTGGCTGCGTGGCTGCGTGGCTGGAAAGGAGGGTGCGTGGCTGTGTGGCTGCGTGGCTGCGCTGCTGCGTGGCTGCGTGGCTGCGTGGCTGCGCTGCTGCGTGGCTGCGTGGCTGCGTGGCTGTGTGGCTGCGTGGCTGCGCTGCTGCGTGGCTGCGTGGCTGCGTGGCTGCGTGGCTGCTTGGCTGGAAAGGAGGGTGCGTGGCTGTGTGGCTGCGTGGCTGCGCTGCTGCGTGGCTGCGTGGCTGCGTGGCTGGAAAGGAGGGTGCGTGGCTGTGTGGCTGCGTGGCTGCGCTGCTGCGTGGCTGCGTGGCTGCGTGGCTGCGTGGCTGCTTGGCTGGAAAGGAGGGTGCGTGGCTGTGTGGCTGCGTGTAGCTGCGCTGCTGCGTGGCTGCGTGGCTGCGTGGCTGCGTGGCTGCGTGGCTGCGTGGCTGCGTGGCTGGAAAGGAGGGTGCGTGGCTGTGTGGCTGCGTGGCTGCGCTGCTGCGTGGCTGCGTGGCTGCGTGGCTGCGTGGCTGGCTGGGGGGGGGGGGGGTGCCGGGTGCGTGGATGCGTGGATGTGTGGCTGGGTGGGTGCGTCACTGCGTGGCTGGCTGGCTCTGTGGCTGCGTGGGCGGCTGGATGGCCGGGTCAGCGTGGCTTCGTGTTCAATGGGATGCTAATATGTTGTTGCCTTTGGATGCCACAGTTCATGGATTCTTTTGTTCACATGCAGGTGCTGCCGTCTTCCCCATCGACGTCGTCAAGACCGATGTCGCCAAGAAGGATGATGCAATCACTCTCGGCCATGTTTAACTCATGTGGGCCTTCATGGCCATACGGGAAATATTATTGAATCAGTTCTTTGACACTGAGTTGGCACTACGCAACACCTTTGATGCACATGAGTGCAGGGCGCATGTGTTGAAACCATGCAACCATGGCGATCCCTCAAAAAGTTTGGTTATGTAATAAGTGACACAATTATTCCGGACGTATGATGGCCCAACGTCCTGTAAGGTTGAGTTGTCTTGGAGGAGGAGCGTGATGACCGCGGAAGCCGCGTGGGTGTCTGTAGTGCTATATCTTGAAGATGTACGGTCTTGGAAGAGTTATGGTCTTGGAATCATATAATAATGAACTTGGAATAAAGTTGCGGGCAGCCTTCAATTGGCATATGTTGTCTCATTGATGTTGTCTCATTGCGTTAATGGGTCAATTGTCTTAGTTTATATAATGTATATCTTGGGAAACTCATTGCTTCAATAAAATGCATGCTAGGCGCAATCAACCCCCACAAACACATCTGAAAACTGCACAGTGCATCAAATGTATCCTAGACAAAAAAATGTATCCTAATCCGGTAAAACCACCCACACATGCAATATATAATTTCGAGACTACTCCTAGGTCTATTTTTTTTGACATGGTATCGGTCTGAGGGGGGAGAACATCTTCGAAATTTTCAAAAATTGCAAATTCGTCCAAACCTGAACTCAACAAACCTGGAATCAACTCCCTGTGCTGCAGCCAGTCAGTTTTTAATCCAAGAGTTCCGGCTCCTTGACGACAGCCTGTATTTCGTCTTTGTAGTCGTTGACCATCGTTGCTACCTCATCGCCATCTTATTGTCCTGAACTTTCTCTTTTTTTTTCAAGAATGGCAACTGCAACTGTGGCAGCTACCACCAAGGCTACCAAGGACCTCAACCTGATTACCGCCTGCAAGAGCATCACTCCTTTCAATGGCTCCGACCCCAGCAAATGGGAGGACACGAAAATTCCGCTTGTAGCAATTGTGGCCGCTTTTGGCATGCTAAATATCCTGTTGGGCGTGGAAGATGATGAGCAGCGTGACTTTATTCTTTTTGCTGCTCTGACGCAGTGCCTAGTGGGCCCGGCTCTTAAGCTCGTGAATAATGTCCCCCAGAAAGTTGGGAGCATTGCCTATAAACGTCTATGCGAGGAATACGAACAGCCAAAGCTTTTAATGAGCAATCGTCGTGCCCTTAGACGCAAGATTAACAGAATGAAACTGGAACGGGGACAGACCATGCGCCAATTTCTCACGCAGGGCGAGATGGACCACGCTGACCTACAAGCTGCCGGTGGCCACATGGCCGAAGAAGACCTGGCTGAAAACTTTATTGCTGGCGTGCCTGATGATTTACTGCATGCCTGCACTTGCTTCTCTTAACCTGGCTGACAAAGTGACGCTTCAAGAAACCAAGGCCGCTCTTCTCAAGGCCTGGGATATTGTTCACGGCACCAAGTCTGCCGAGGAGGCGCACTCAGGCACCGCCTACCACACCCACCGTGGCCGCGGACGCGGGGGCGGGGGCAACCGCGGGGGACCTACTCGTGATGCATCTGTCAAGTGCACCCACTGTGGCCGCTTCTCTCACGAGGCGGATACCTGCTGGCACAAGTACCCTCACCTGCGTCCCACCCGTGCCAATCACACCGACGGGGGACAGCCAGCAGCCCATCTTACCTTCACCGGCAGCACGGACACCACTCCCCCTGGCAACACCATGGACATCCCCTATGGGTTCCACACCTGAGACAGCACGCAGTAGCTTCAGCTGCCAGCTGCACCCAGCGACCAGACGTGGCGTCAGACTTGAGAGCTGCAGCAGCACCTGAGCACCCCTGTCTCTAGGCATTGCCGCAGTCACCCACCCCGACCAGACGTGGCGGGCAGGAGCAGGAGTAACTGCCAGCATATCTGCCTCATCAGTGACAAGTACCAGTCACCAGCAACCAGTACCAGAAATCACCGGCTGCAGCGCACTCCCAGGGACACTTGGGGGCTCCAGTCATCTTTGTGTTTGTCCCAACCGTCTTTTGGTCCCTGTCTGTCCCACATCAGGATAGCCGTGCAAGGGGGTGTCAGGGAACCTGTTGTATACCCGGCTACCCGGCTAGTTGAGCAAGGGGGGTGTCAGGGTTTTGACCCTATGATCATGTGCCCAACTGCCTATGTGAGATAATTGTGTTTGTGGCCATCCTGATGTACAGGAGGTATTAGGGTTTGCGTCCCTAATAATCGCACCCGCCTGCCGTATATTTGGCTGATATAATTAATAGGCTAAGTAGGGCTTGCCGTGATATTTCCGGCACAGTTTGTAGCACTGAAAATAGTACCGTATAGCAAAAGTTACAGAGTGCCGAAGTTGTAATGCCGGCACAGTACTTTTTGTACCTACGGTGTCAGAATTACTTGGATCATGGCTTGCGTGGCTGTGTCCATAAATGATACTAGCGGACGCCCAACCAAGGCGTGACAAAATGTTTAAGTTGAGCCGTATGCACTTGTGGAAAGAAATCTGATATACTAGGTAGAGTACCAAGTGCTGGGCGCCGCGCCCTTCACCCATGTATGGGCCAAATGCATCCAACGCCCACGAATGCGCCGCTCCTAACTGGACGGCCAATACTGCGTGGTTTTGTGACTTGCCAGCTTTCAGGCAGGCAACGTAGCATTTAACCTTTGGGTTGTCTCCTTAACAATTATGCCTCAGGCTCCGCAATAAAAACTGGCTATGGTAACAAAGTTGAGATGAGTTACACATGCAATATATAATTTCGAGACTACTCCTAGGTCTATTTTTTTTGACACAATTAATAAACATGCATTTTCGCTGCCAATTCCAGATCTGGCCGACACAAAAAAACAGCGTCTCAGTTTGCGAATTATTTTGACGCATGAACATACGCGAATAATATCTACCATGCATCATCGCAAAGCAGGAGAGTTTACGTGTCGTTTGCATCCATCGCAGCGACTTAACATGCATAATTGACTTATGACTGATATTTCGGCGGACATAGGGTCGACAGCCATGCGAGGTGGAATTTTTCTGGTCCCGTCGTCCTCAACGCGACGCGTTCGCGCCAAAATTCCCAGGATCTCATGTAACCGCCTAACCGGACGGACCGATTTTAGGTGATGTGGGGGACCTCTATGCATGTCAACAAGAAACTGTGGAAGCCCCCCGGGCCTCCCCGGGATAGAGCACTCTAGCTAGTTGTCTAGATGGGGGCAATCGATTATGGGATAGCTTAGGCATTACAGCACTTGAAACGATATTAGCGCACAGCGTTATAGTACCTTCAATTAGCTCTGGCACCTTGTGGCCATCAGCTTGCGCCTTAATTAGCCGACGTCTTGAGCCCACCTCACATTTGTAGCATAAGCTATGCGTCAGCCTACCTATGGTATTGCACTGGTTGTATTGCACCCACAGTGTTGCGCCCCGGCACCATGCCGTGGAGAGAGCGCTCTGTGGCCTGCCCACCTGCGGCAGTGAGAGAAGCTAGGGCGCCCTCCCTCCTTCTCGCTGTGTATATAGGGTTGAAGGTTCGTTTACTCTGTATTGGCACCCACGTGACGCAGTCACGTGCTTATTAATTAATTAATTAATCCTCGCTCTGGATCGCGTGCCGCCAGCATTTATTGCTGCCATTTGCAGGCTACACATAAAATGATCGAGGGATCACAGGCAGTATATAGTGCGGACTGCGGAACGCACCACCCCACCATTCCCCTTCAACACGGGGTCATGTGGCAAGGTTTTGTCCTGTCTCCATGTATATGTTCATTATTGTTGTTGATCACGTCATGCGCCAGGCACTTGCGCGCTTTACCGCTAGAGCTTAATTCAGGGTTTCGAGCCTAGCTGGCTTGGACATGCATCTACATCCTTGACGATCGCGAACACGGCGGCGGTGGCCCTGGTAATTATCGACGCCTGTCCGACCTGATTTATGCTAAGTGACCTGCGCGCATGTGATTTATATTCATTGAGAATGATAGATTACGGAGGTGAGATAGGCATGCAACATAAGGAAAAACCCGAGAACTGGGAGAATAACCCTGAAGAAATTAATAGTAATCTGACACAGACATCCAAGGATCACGCCAGCGGCACAAGGTACAACTAACTATACATCACAAAACTACACGCAGCAACAGCGCTGCCGGCCCACCATGCAGGCCTGGAAGGAATCTAGACCGCATGGGTCGCGACAAAGTCGGCCCGGGTGCGGCGGAATAACACATCAGCCACGGTGCGAGTGAGGGCGAGTGACAGACGCTGCCGCCAATACGAGGACCACGTGCGGGCCGACCACGGGGCGGTCTGACCCTCGAGGTCGAGGCGGTCTTCACGGCGCTGGCAGCACTCGTGGAAAAACTCCGCTGTCTTGGGGCCCATGGCCCCGAACTCCTCAAGGACAAAGGGGATGACCCGGTGGGGCCCCACATTGCCGTAGGAGGCAAACTTGTCGCGCTCAGCCACAGCGGCAGCAGCGCCGGCATCCACAGCCGCCCGGAGGATGTGGCGACCGGAAAGCGGCCGAGCCACGGAGACATCGATGAGCAGGTGGCAACCCTGCCCGTCGTAGTCAAGCACGGTAATGTCGGGGCGGTGGTTGGGTGAGTAGAGGGCGGCCCCATCCGCGTCCTCGCACTTAATGGTGGAGTGGGGAAAGACCGACCGAACCATGGCACACACCACCCGGAGGAGAGCGGTATGGAGATAGAGGAACCAGTTCTGGTTCTGCTGGCCACCCATGCACGCGATGTAGTGCGTCCCAGTAGTATCCAGAGCAAGCCCGCAGCTGCCGCAGGACGCACCCGCCGTGATGAGAGGTTGCGGGGCAAAGAGCTGGTGGCGGAGAGCGATGGCGTAAAGGGCCGGAACCAGTGTGAACAAAGGGCTCATGGGGAGGGCGCGCAGGAATGCGGACCCCACGCTCCCCTCAAGGGAAACGGAGTGAAGCCAAGCCTTCCCCTGATCGTTCAAGCTCGCATGCAGACCCATCCAGTCGGCACAGTGTAGTATACCCGCGTAGGTCTTTTGTTGTTTTTCATGAACGCAGGCAGGGAAGACACTAGGACTGACGACAGTGGACACGCCGGGCGTGCCCCGGGGCAGGCGACGGTGGACGGCCTGAGCGGGGCGGACGAGGTCGCAAGCCTGCTGGATCCCGAGGTAAGAATCCTGCACAGCCTGCACAAAGGGGAAGGGGGATGGGGTGACCAAGTCGGGAATGGCGCTGACGGCGCTGGGGACCAACCGGCGGATCTCCGCCCAGGCCTGAGCAACAGAGCCAAGGAAGGCGGCGGGGGCGAGGCGGGCGGCGCGGGTGAGCCCACACCCGCCCATGCGGCAGGGGAGGGTGGCCAAGCGCATGGAGTGAGCTGGCAGGCTAGGGCCGGGGAGGAGCACCTGCAAGGCGGCCTGAATGCGCTCGTCATGGCCTTCCGCGGCAAGCCGCACCAAGTGGGGGGAGCGCCACGGAGCCAGTGAACCACCCGCGGGTGGGCGCAAAACCACAGGAGGAGCCCTTTGGTCTGGGGGTCCTTGAGGCGCGCCCAAGTCTCAAGGACATGGGTGCGCTGTTCCACGGTGGCCCGGAGCTCCTCTTCGACGTAGTCAGGGTCACCCACAGGGACGCCCAGGCACGAGAAACCACGCGCCCGCGCCAATGCCCCCGGGATAGCCGCGGGGAAGCCAGAGCAGTCCCCCTGGGGCGAAAAGACTGCACACTTGGGGAGGGTGAGCCGAAGGTTGATGGCCGCCATGGCCACTTCAAGGGCAGCCAGGGCGGCAACCACAGCGTCGGCCGGGCCAAGGGCATGGATATCGTCCATGTAGGCGAGGAGCACGACATCCGGGTGCGCAGCGTGGACACCTTGGAGAGCCTTGTGCAGCGGGGCAGACAGGTAAAAGGGGCCGAGGGGGTCACCTTGCTGGGTTCCCGTGCGGGAAGCGATGTCGGCGAACGTCCCATCCTCCATGAGGAAGGAGAGTTGAGTGGGTTCGCCGTAGCAGGCTGCTGTCCACGCAAGAAGGTCAGGGAACGCCTCGCCGACGGCCTCAAAGATGCTAGCCTTGGTGACAGCATTGAACGCATTGTGGCAATCCACCTTCAGCGCCACATGGGTCGGATGCGTCTCGAGGTAGGCCTGAACTGTGTGCACGATGATGTCGCTGCCCCCTTTGGTGGCGACGCCAAGCTGGGCCGCGACGGACTCCTCAGTATCACTCCGGTTGGGGCAGAAGTAGGCGCGAAACTCGGGGGCCTTTTGGCGACAAATGACCTTACTCACCAGCTTGCGTAGGACCTCGCCGCAAGCAATGGGACGAACGCGGCCAGCAGGCGGGGGGACGTCGTCTTTCAGGAGGGCAATGAGGCGTGCCCCAGCCAGCCAAGGGCGCGCCGCGGGGGCCAGGGACCCCGCGGCCAAGTCGGCGGCAGCCTCAAAGAGTGCGGTCGCCCCGCCATGGCCCGCCATCACGGAGAGGTGCTCGTAGCGCCAGCCTGAGGGGCCGGTGGAGGAGGCGTTCGGCAGATCCTTCAGCACAGCCGTGAAGATGTCCAGGTCCAGGACAATAGGCGGGGGCGGGGGGTGGCCGGGGCGGGCACCGCAAAGGCCGGTTCGTCGGGGTGAAGGTCGCGCAAAGCCTGCAGGGTCGGGGGAGTGGAGGGAGCCAACGCGGTCAGTTCAAGCTTTTGCATGGCCCGGCTCAATTCACCTACCTTCACCAACCGCATGACGTCAGCTTCCACCCGGGCAAAGGAGGCGGCCCCCGACACCCGGGTGGAGGCCGGAGGCTGCAGCGCCCACAGCCCTTCCCAATCCCCGAGGAGGAACCGCCGGCAGCGAGCGATGACCGCACCCTGTACGCCACGCACGCCCCGCTCCAACGGCGCTAAGAGGAGCCGGGGGGTGACGAGAAACAGCTTGTGGCCGAGTTCGTCGAGAGGGTGACTATGCATCCGGGCCAGGGAAAGCAGGGCGCAGCGCGTAAACAAGCTCCGGGCGCGGTGAGGGACGTCCGGGAGCGTCATGCAAGGGTTGCGCGCACAGGCGGCAAAAGGGAGCGTGGCCAGGAATGCCCAGCCTGCCGAGAGGTCCCCCGGATCGCTCGTACCCTGCGATGCCGGTGGAGGGGCAGGGGCCGACCGAGGGGCCGCCCCGGACCGGGAGGCCGGTGCGGCCGCCGGGCCGCCGGGCAGGCCGTTCTGGGGGGTTTGGCGGCGGCACTGCCGCTCATGCTGGTACCGCCCGTGGATCGAAAAAATCCGCTGGCAATGGGCTGCCGGGCAGCGGTAGCAGTCCATGGCGCGCATGGCGGCCTCCGTGATGTGGGGGTGGGAAGCCCGAATGTGCACCAGCAACGAATTCCGGTTGGGCAGGCGCGCGCCACACGGGTCACCAAGGGGACCATCGACTTGGCAATAATGGAAGCCATCTGAGGGGGTGCGCCCACCCGGTTGGGCCGGCCCGGGTCGAGAGGGGGAGGGGTCGGGAGCACCCTCAGCCAGAGGAACTACAGCTGCAGCGGAACCCAGGGCGGGGCCGGCCGCCGGGCGGTCAGCAGGGCTCGTGGCAGCCGAGGACAAGACCGGCGCGGGGACGGCCCCCACGGCCGGGAGGGGGGCGCTGGAGGAGGCAGCCAAGCCGGCGCGCGACCCACGACCACGCACAGGGGAGGCAGGTGTCGGGGCAGGCGCGTGGGACTGGCGGCGCACGGACACGGGCGAGGGCCCCAGCGGGAGAACGCCAGGAGGCAAGGGGGAAAGGACCGCGGCCCGGCAAAGGGGGCAGGTGGCGGAGGTCGTGTGCAAGCTCGTGGCGATGCAAGCTTGATGGAAGACGTGGCCGCAAGCAGGGAGGCGGCAGAGACCGTCACCAGGGCGAGGCAGGTCCAAGCAGATGGGGCAGGAGGGGCCGCTGGCAGTGACATCCACCAAGTGGGCCGGCCCGTAGTGGGCGGGCGCCGCGTCCCACCCCAGCTCCCAGCTCGGCAGTCGGGCGATCTCATCGGCGGAGAGAAGACGGCGGCGCGGACCAGCAGGGTGCCAGACATGGGGGATGCCCGCAAGCTCGAGCACATCGTGCAAGATGGCGGGCACGGCCGCACCCGCGCTCAGCTCAAGAACACGCCCCCCCCCGCATCGTACAGAACCAGGTCGCCGGCGTGCACGGTGACAGGAGCCCCGAAGTCAACGCGCAGGCGGGCGGCTTGCGCTGGGGTGACCGCCGTAGTCAAGCGCCCGTGGGCCTGCGCAACAAGGCCGGCCGAGCCGGGCCCGGCAGAGGCAAGAAACGTGTGCAGCTGAGGGCGATCGAGCAAGGCGTGGTCGGTGGCCCCCCCAGCGAGATATGTCGCACGGGCGGCCTGCTGGGCCTGCACGGCAAGCCCTGTAGCAAAGAGCACCACCGCCTGCGCCACTTGAGCGTCCAGATTCAGGAGCCATTCTTGGCGCACCGCGGGCAGGTGCCAAGGCAGGCGGCCGCCGGCATGGTAGTCCTCGAGGACAAACCCCCAAAGCGTGGAGGCAAGGACAGGGGGGGAGGCTGCCTGCAGCATGTGCCGGACACGAACCACAAGGGCACTAAATTCAGGGGGCCGTGGGAGCGTAGGAAACGCCGCGTGCAAGCCGACAGCGTCCAACAGCAAGGGGCAATACAGCCAAGAGAACGTGGCGTGCCGGAGCGCGCTGACGCCCGCAATGTTGGTGGGGGGCCAAACGGAGAAGTCGTGGGACCCAAGCGCGGCCGACCAGGGGCCCACCACAGGAGTCGCCGCAGGGTGTCCCACAGCCTCAGGGAGGAGAGCCGCCAGGGACCCCTCAAGCACAGGAGGACGCAGGTCAGTGGCCACCGCCGTGCTGGCCGGAGGTGGATCCCCAGAGCTAGGCGGGGCAGGGCCAGGGGACCCCGCGGAGGGGCCGGACGTGACGGCGCGGGGAGAGCGGGAGCACGGTGTGGAACCCTCCACGAGGGCCGCAAGGCCCAGGAGAGGGTCCAGCGAGGGGCTGCGGGAGGGGGCGCGGGCCGAATGGGATCCCGGGGTCGACACGGCCGCGCGTCGGGAGCCTAGGGACGGCCGAGGCGGGGCCACGCAATGAGGGCACGCCCAAGGACCCGGGGGAGGCAGCCGGAAGAGGGGCGGGACCAAGCAGCGCGTGTGCCAGCCGCATTGGCACGAATCACACACAAGGAGACGGGGGGCATCCTCACCACTGTGGCAGACCTCGCACACAAGCGAGAGTGGCACAGGGGCGCCACGACCGCCGTCGTCCAGGTCGCCCATCTCCTGCAGGTGCGCCGCGATGCGTAAGGACCGACGCGGCGCAGGGGCGCCACTAGGCAGCGCATCCCGCGCCCGGGAAGGCGGCGTCGTGAAGGAGGCCGGAAGCGCGGGGGGAGACGAACGGCGCGAGAGGAGATGCGGACGCCGTGCCCCCAAGCGGGGGGTTTGGGGGGCGGCAGCCCCCCAACGCGGGGCGGCCGCGGTGCCGCACCTCGGCGCAGGTTTTTTCAGCTGTGCATGGAGAAAAAAACGTGTCTCAATCCAGGAACCCCCGTCGGTTCATCATGTCAGCCTAGAAAACTGGAGCGGTGGAGCCACAACTAACGGGAAAGCCGCATTCAAATTCGCCTAGCCCACGGGTCACAATTGGCCGACAGGTAGATGCAGCCAGCCCCGGGCGTGTCGCAGACAGTAATCACTACCGTAGGCCGCGGTGCCGCACCTCGGCGCAGGTTTTTTCAGCTGTGCATGGAGAAAAAAACGTGTCTCAATCCAGGAACCCCCGTCGGTTCATCATGTCAGCCTAGAAAACTGGAGCGGTGGAGCCACAACTAACGGGAAAGCCGCATTCAAATTCGCCTAGCCCACGGGTCACAATTGGCCGACAGGTAGATGCAGCCAGCCCCGGGCGTGTCGCAGACAGTAATCACTACGTAGGCCGCGGTGCCGCACCTCGGCGCAGGTTTTTTCAGCTGTGCATGGAGAAAAAAACGTGTCTCAATCCAGGAACCCCCGTCGGTTCATCATGTCAGCCTAGAAAACTGGAGCGGTGGAGCCACAACTAACGGGAAAGCCGCATTCAAATTCGCCTAGCCCACGGGTCACAATTGGCCGACAGGTAGATGCAGCCAGCCCCGGGCGTGTCGCAGACAGTAATCACTACGTAGGCCGCGGTGCCGCACCTCGGCGCAGGTTTTTTCAGCTGTGCATGGAGAAAAAAACGTGTCTCAATCCAGGAACCCCCGTCGGTTCATCATGTCAGCCTAGAAAACTGGAGCGGTGGAGCCACAACTAACGGGAAAGCCGCATTCAAATTCGCCTAGCCCACGGGTCACAATTGGCCGACAGGTAGATGCAGCCAGCCCCGGGCGTGTCGCAGACAGTAATCACTACGTAGGCCGCGGTGCCGCACCTCGGCGCAGGTTTTTTCAGCTGTGCATGGAGAAAAAAACGTGTCTCAATCCAGGAACCCCCGTCGGTTCATCATGTCAGCCTAGAAAACTGGAGCGGTGGAGCCACAACTAACGGGAAAGCCGCATTCAAATTCGCCTAGCCCACGGGTCACAATTGGCCGACAGGTAGATGCAGCCAGCCCCGGGCGTGTCGCAGACAGTAATCACTACGTAGGCCGCGGTGCCGCACCTCGGCGCAGGTTTTTTCAGCTGTGCATGGAGAAAAAAACGTGTCTCAATCCAGGAACCCCCGTCGGTTCATCATGTCAGCCTAGAAAACTGGAGCGGTGGAGCCACAACTAACGGGAAAGCCGCATTCAAATTCGCCTAGCCCACGGGTCACAATTGGCCGACAGGTAGATGCAGCCAGCCCCGGGCGTGTCGCAGACAGTAATCACTACGTAGGCCGCGGTGCCGCACCTCGGCGCAGGTTTTTTCAGCTGTGCATGGAGAAAAAAACGTGTCTCAATCCAGGAACCCCCGTCGGTTCATCATGTCAGCCTAGAAAACTGGAGCGGTGGAGCCACAACTAACGGGAAAGCCGCATTCAAATTCGCCTAGCCCACGGGTCACAATTGGCCGACAGGTAGATGCAGCCAGCCCCGGGCGTGTCGCAGACAGTAATCACTACCGTAGGCCGCGGTGCCGCACCTCGGCGCAGGTTTTTTCAGCTGTGCATGGAGAAAAAAACGTGTCTCAATCCAGGAACCCCCGTCGGTTCATCATGTCAGCCTAGAAAACTGGAGCGGTGGAGCCACAACTAACGGGAAAGCCGCATTCAAATTCGCCTAGCCCACGGGTCACAATTGGCCGACAGGTAGATGCAGCCAGCCCCGGGCGTGTCGCAGACAGTAATCACTACGTAGGCCGCGGTGCCGCACCTCGGCGCAGGTTTTTTCAGCTGTGCATGGAGAAAAAAACGTGTCTCAATCCAGGAACCCCCGTCGGTTCATCATGTCAGCCTAGAAAACTGGAGCGGTGGAGCCACAACTAACGGGAAAGCCGCATTCAAATTCGCCTAGCCCACGGGTCACAATTGGCCGACAGGTAGATGCAGCCAGCCCCGGGCGTGTCGCAGACAGTAATCACTACGTAGGCCGCGGTGCCGCACCTCGGCGCAGGTTTTTTCAGCTGTGCATGGAGAAAAAAACGTGTCTCAATCCAGGAACCCCCGTCGGTTCATCATGTCAGCCTAGAAAACTGGAGCGGTGGAGCCACAACTAACGGGAAAGCCGCATTCAAATTCGCCTAGCCCACGGGTCACAATTGGCCGACAGGTAGATGCAGCCAGCCCCGGGCGTGTCGCAGACAGTAATCACTACGTAGGCCGCGGTGCCGCACCTCGGCGCAGGTTTTTTCAGCTGTGCATGGAGAAAAAAACGTGTCTCAATCCAGGAACCCCCGTCGGTTCATCATGTCAGCCTAGAAAACTGGAGCGGTGGAGCCACAACTAACGGGAAAGCCGCATTCAAATTCGCCTAGCCCACGGGTCACAATTGGCCGACAGGTAGATGCAGCCAGCCCCGGGCGTGTCGCAGACAGTAATCACTACGTAGGCCGCGGTGCCGCACCTCGGCGCAGGTTTTTTCAGCTGTGCATGGAGAAAAAAACGTGTCTCAATCCAGGAACCCCCGTCGGTTCATCATGTCAGCCTAGAAAACTGGAGCGGTGGAGCCACAACTAACGGGAAAGCCGCATTCAAATTCGCCTAGCCCACGGGTCACAATTGGCCGACAGGTAGATGCAGCCAGCCCCAGGCGTGTCGCAGACAGTAATCACTACGTAGGCCGCGGTGCCGCACCTCGGCGCAGGTTTTTTCAGCTGTGCATGGAGAAAAAAACGTGTCTCAATCCAGGAACCCCCGTCGGTTCATCATGTCAGCCTAGAAAACTGGAGCGGTGGAGCCACAACTAACGGGAAAGCCGCATTCAAATTCGCCTAGCCCACGGGTCACAATTGGCCGACAGGTAGATGCAGCCAGCCCCGGGCGTGTCGCAGACAGTAATCACTACGTAGGCCGCGGTGCCGCACCTCGGCGCAGGTTTTTTCAGCTGTGCATGGAGAAAAAAACGTGTCTCAATCCAGGAACCCCCGTCGGTTCATCATGTCAGCCTAGAAAACTGGAGCGGTGGAGCCACAACTAACGGGAAAGCCGCATTCAAATTCGCCTAGCCCACGGGTCACAATTGGCCGACAGGTAGATGCAGCCAGCCCCGGGCGTGTCGCAGACAGTAATCACTACGTAGGCCGCGGTGCCGCACCTCGGCGCAGGTTTTTTCAGCTGTGCATGGAGAAAAAAACGTGTCTCAATCCAGGAACCCCCGTCGGTTCATCATGTCAGCCTAGAAAACTGGAGCGGTGGAGCCACAACTAACGGGAAAGCCGCATTCAAATTCGCCTAGCCCACGGGTCACAATTGGCCGACAGGTAGATGCAGCCAGCCCCGGGCGTGTCGCAGACAGTAATCACTACGTAGGCCGCGGTGCCGCACCTCGGCGCAGGTTTTTTCAGCTGTGCATGGAGAAAAAAACGTGTCTCAATCCAGGAACCCCCGTCGGTTCATCATGTCAGCCTAGAAAACTGGAGCGGTGGAGCCACAACTAACGGGAAAGCCGCATTCAAATTCGCCTAGCCCACGGGTCACAATTGGCCGACAGGTAGATGCAGCCAGCCCCGGGCGTGTCGCAGACAGTAATCACTACGTAGGCCGCGGTGCCGCACCTCGGCGCAGGTTTTTTCAGCTGTGCATGGAGAAAAAAACGTGTCTCAATCCAGGAACCCCCGTCGGTTCATCATGTCAGCCTAGAAAACTGGAGCGGTGGAGCCACAACTAACGGGAAAGCCGCATTCAAATTCGCCTAGCCCACGGGTCACAATTGGCCGACAGGTAGATGCAGCCAGCCCCGGGCGTGTCGCAGACAGTAATCACTACGTAGGCCGCGGTGCCGCACCTCGGCGCAGGTTTTTTCAGCTGTGCATGGAGAAAAAAACGTGTCTCAATCCAGGAACCCCCGTCGGTTCATCATGTCAGCCTAGAAAACTGGAGCGGTGGAGCCACAACTAACGGGAAAGCCGCATTCAAATTCGCCTAGCCCACGGGTCACAATTGGCCGACAGGTAGATGCAGCCAGCCCCAGGCGTGTCGCAGACAGTAATCACTACGTAGGCCGCGGTGCCGCACCTCGGCGCAGGTTTTTTCAGCTGTGCATGGAGAAAAAAACGTGTCTCAATCCAGGAACCCCCGTCGGTTCATCATGTCAGCCTAGAAAACTGGAGCGGTGGAGCCACAACTAACGGGAAAGCCGCATTCAAATTCGCCTAGCCCACGGGTCACAATTGGCCGACAGGTAGATGCAGCCAGCCCCAGGCGTGTCGCAGACAGTAATCACTACGTAGGCCGCGGTGCCGCACCTCGGCGCAGGTTTTTTCAGCTGTGCATGGAGAAAAAAACGTGTCTCAATCCAGGAACCCCCGTCGGTTCATCATGTCAGCCTAGAAAACTGGAGCGGTGGAGCCACAACTAACGGGAAAGCCGCATTCAAATTCGCCTAGCCCACGGGTCACAATTGGCCGACAGGTAGATGCAGCCAGCCCCAGGCGTGTCGCAGACAGTAATCACTACGTAGGCCGCGGTGCCGCACCTCGGCGCAGGTTTTTTCAGCTGTGCATGGAGAAAAAAACGTGTCTCAATCCAGGAACCCCCGTCGGTTCATCATGTCAGCCTAGAAAACTGGAGCGGTGGAGCCACAACTAACGGGAAAGCCGCATTCAAATTCGCCTAGCCCACGGGTCACAATTGGCCGACAGGTAGATGCAGCCAGCCCCAGGCGTGTCGCAGACAGTAATCACTACGTAGGCCGCGGTGCCGCACCTCGGCGCAGGTTTTTTCAGCTGTGCATGGAGAAAAAAACGTGTCTCAATCCAGGAACCCCCGTCGGTTCATCATGTCAGCCTAGAAAACTGGAGCGATGGAGCCACAACTAACGGGAAAGCCGCATTCAAATTCGCCTAGCCCACGGGTCACAATTGGCCGACAGGTAGATGCAGCCAGCCCCAGGCGTGTCGCAGACAGTAATCACTACGTAGGCCGCGGTGCCGCACCTCGGCGCAGGTTTTTTCAGCTGTGCATGGAGAAAAAAACGTGTCTCAATCCAGGAACCCCCGTCGGTTCATCATGCAGCCTAGAAAACTGGAGCGATGGAGCCACAACTAACGGGAAAGCCGCATTCAAATTCGCCTAGCCCACGGGTCACAATTGGCCGACAGGTAGATGCAGCCAGCCCCAGGCGTGTCGCAGACAGTAATCACTACGTAGGCCGCGGTGCCGCACCTCGGCGCAGGTTTTTTCAGCTGTGCATGGAGAAAAAAACGTGTCTCAATCCAGGAACCCCCGTCGGTTCATCATGCAGCCTAGAAAACTGGAGCGATGGAGCCACAACTAACGGGAAAGCCGCATTCAAATTCGCCTAGCCCACGGGTCACAATTGGCCGACAGGTAGATGCAGCCAGCCCCAGGCGTGTCGCAGACAGTAATCACTACGTAGGCCGCGGTGCCGCACCTCGGCGCAGGTTTTTTCAGCTGTGCATGGAGAAAAAAACGTGTCTCAATCCAGGAACCCCCGTCGGTTCATCATGCAGCCTAGAAAACTGGAGCGATGGAGCCACAACTAACGGGAAAGCCGCATTCAAATTCGCCTAGCCCACGGGTCACAATTGGCCGACAGGTAGATGCAGCCAGCCCCAGGCGTGTCGCAGACAGTAATCACTACGTAGGCCGCGGTGCCGCACCTCGGCGCAGGTTTTTTCAGCTGTGCATGGAGAAAAAAACGTGTCTCAATCCAGGAACCCCCGTCGGTTCATCATGCAGCCTAGAAAACTGGAGCGATGGAGCCACAACTAACGGGAAAGCCGCATTCAAATTCGCCTAGCCCACGGGTCACAATTGGCCGACAGGTAGATGCAGCCAGCCCCAGGCGTGTCGCAGACAGTAATCACTACGTAGGCCGCGGTGCCGCACCTCGGCGCAGGTTTTTTCAGCTGTGCATGGAGAAAAAAACGTGTCTCAATCCAGGAACCCCCGTCGGTTCATCATGCAGCCTAGAAAACTGGAGCGATGGAGCCACAACTAACGGGAAAGCCGCATTCAAATTCGCCTAGCCCACGGGTCACAATTGGCCGACAGGTAGATGCAGCCAGCCCCAGGCGTGTCGCAGACAGTAATCACTACGTAGGCCGCGGTGCCGCACCTCGGCGCAGGTTTTTTCAGCTGTGCATGGAGAAAAAAACGTGTCTCAATCCAGGAACCCCCGTCGGTTCATCATGCAGCCTAGAAAACTGGAGCGATGGAGCCACAACTAACGGGAAAGCCGCATTCAAATTCGCCTAGCCCACGGGTCACAATTGGCCGACAGGTAGATGCAGCCAGCCCCAGGCGTGTCGCAGACAGTAATCACTACGTAGGCCGCGGTGCCGCACCTCGGCGCAGGTTTTTTCAGCTGTGCATGGAGAAAAAAACGTGTCTCAATCCAGGAACCCCCGTCGGTTCATCATGCAGCCTAGAAAACTGGAGCGATGGAGCCACAACTAACGGGAAAGCCGCATTCAAATTCGCCTAGCCCACGGGTCACAATTGGCCGACAGGTAGATGCAGCCAGCCCCAGGCGTGTCGCAGACAGTAATCACTACGTAGGCCGCGGTGCCGCACCTCGGCGCAGGTTTTTTCAGCTGTGCATGGAGAAAAAAACGTGTCTCAATCCAGGAACCCCCGTCGGTTCATCATGCAGCCTAGAAAACTGGAGCGATGGAGCCACAACTAACGGGAAAGCCGCATTCAAATTCGCCTAGCCCACGGGTCACAATTGGCCGACAGGTAGATGCAGCCAGCCCCAGGCGTGTCGCAGACAGTAATCACTACCGTAGGCCGCGGTGCCGCACCTCGGCGCAGGTTTTTTCAGCTGTGCATGGAGAAAAAAACGTGTCTCAATCCAGGAACCCCCGTCGGTTCATGTCATGCAGCCTAGAAAACTGGAGCGATGGAGCCACAACTAACGGGAAAGCCGCATTCAAATTCGCCTAGCCCACGGGTCACAATTGGCCGACAGGTAGATGCAGCCAGCCCCAGGCGTGTCGCAGACAGTAATCACTACGTAGGCCGCGGTGCCGCACCTCGGCGCAGGTTTTTTCAGCTGTGCATGGAGAAAAAAACGTGTCTCAATCCAGGAACCCCCGTCGGTTCATGTCATGCAGCCTAGAAAACTGGAGCGATGGAGCCACAACTAACGGGAAAGCCGCATTCAAATTCGCCTAGCCCACGGGTCACAATTGGCCGACAGGTAGATGCAGCCAGCCCCAGGCGTGTCGCAGACAGTAATCACTACCGTAGGCCGCGGTGCCGCACCTCGGCGCAGGTTTTTTCAGCTGTGCATGGAGAAAAAAACGTGTCTCAATCCAGGAACCCCCGTCGGTTCATGTCATGCAGCCTAGAAAACTGGAGCGATGGAGCCACAACTAACGGGAAAGCCGCATTCAAATTCGCCTAGCCCACGGGTCACAATTGGCCGACAGGTAGATGCAGCCAGCCCCAGGCGTGTCGCAGACAGTAATCACTACCGTAGGCCGCGGTGCCGCACCTCGGCGCAGGTTTTTTCAGCTGTGCATGGAGAAAAAAACGTGTCTCAATCCAGGAACCCCCGTCGGTTCATGTCATGCAGCCTAGAAAACTGGAGCGATGGAGCCACAACTAACGGGAAAGCCGCATTCAAATTCGCCTAGCCCACGGGTCACAATTGGCCGACAGGTAGATGCAGCCAGCCCCAGGCGTGTCGCAGACAGTAATCACTACCGTAGGCCGCGGTGCCGCACCTCGGCGCAGGTTTTTTCAGCTGTGCATGGAGAAAAAAACGTGTCTCAATCCAGGAACCCCCGTCGGTTCATGTCATGCAGCCTAGAAAACTGGAGCGATGGAGCCACAACTAACGGGAAAGCCGCATTCAAATTCGCCTAGCCCACGGGTCACAATTGGCCGACAGGTAGATGCAGCCAGCCCCAGGCGTGTCGCAGACAGTAATCACTACCGTAGGCCGCGGTGCCGCACCTCGGCGCAGGTTTTTTCAGCTGTGCATGGAGAAAAAAACGTGTCTCAATCCAGGAACCCCCGTCGGTTCATGTCATGCAGCCTAGAAAACTGGAGCGATGGAGCCACAACTAACGGGAAAGCCGCATTCAAATTCGCCTAGCCCACGGGTCACAATTGGCCGACAGGTAGATGCAGCCAGCCCCAGGCGTGTCGCAGACAGTAATCACTACCGTAGGCCGCGGTGCCGCACCTCGGCGCAGGTTTTTTCAGCTGTGCATGGAGAAAAAAACGTGTCTCAATCCAGGAACCCCCGTCGGTTCATGTCATGCAGCCTAGAAAACTGGAGCGATGGAGCCACAACTAACGGGAAAGCCGCATTCAAATTCGCCTAGCCCACGGGTCACAATTGGCCGACAGGTAGATGCAGCCAGCCCCAGGCGTGTCGCAGACAGTAATCACTACCGTAGGCCGCGGTGCCGCACCTCGGCGCAGGTTTTTTCAGCTGTGCATGGAGAAAAAAACGTGTCTCAATCCAGGAACCCCCGTCGGTTCATGTCATGCAGCCTAGAAAACTGGAGCGATGGAGCCACAACTAACGGGAAAGCCGCATTCAAATTCGCCTAGCCCACGGGTCACAATTGGCCGACAGGTAGATGCAGCCAGCCCCAGGCGTGTCGCAGACAGTAATCACTACCGTAGGCCGCGGTGCCGCACCTCGGCGCAGGTTTTTTCAGCTGTGCATGGAGAAAAAAACGTGTCTCAATCCAGGAACCCCCGTCGGTTCATGTCATGCAGCCTAGAAAACTGGAGCGATGGAGCCACAACTAACGGGAAAGCCGCATTCAAATTCGCCTAGCCCACGGGTCACAATTGGCCGACAGGTAGATGCAGCCAGCCCCAGGCGTGTCGCAGACAGTAATCACTACCGTAGGCCGCGGTGCCGCACCTCGGCGCAGGTTTTTTCAGCTGTGCATGGAGAAAAAAACGTGTCTCAATCCAGGAACCCCCGTCGGTTCATGTCATGCAGCCTAGAAAACTGGAGCGATGGAGCCACAACTAACGGGAAAGCCGCATTCAAATTCGCCTAGCCCACGGGTCACAATTGGCCGACAGGTAGATGCAGCCAGCCCCAGGCGTGTCGCAGACAGTAATCACTACCGTAGGCCGCGGTGCCGCACCTCGGCGCAGGTTTTTTCAGCTGTGCATGGAGAAAAAAACGTGTCTCAATCCAGGAACCCCCGTCGGTTCATGTCATGCAGCCTAGAAAACTGGAGCGATGGAGCCACAACTAACGGGAAAGCCGCATTCAAATTCGCCTAGCCCACGGGTCACAATTGGCCGACAGGTAGATGCAGCCAGCCCCAGGCGTGTCGCAGACAGTAATCACTACCGTAGGCCGCGGTGCCGCACCTCGGCGCAGGTTTTTTCAGCTGTGCATGGAGAAAAAAACGTGTCTCAATCCAGGAACCCCCGTCGGTTCATGTCATGCAGCCTAGAAAACTGGAGCGATGGAGCCACAACTAACGGGAAAGCCGCATTCAAATTCGCCTAGCCCACGGGTCACAATTGGCCGACAGGTAGATGCAGCCAGCCCCAGGCGTGTCGCAGACAGTAATCACTACCGTAGGCCGCGGTGCCGCACCTCGGCGCAGGTTTTTTCAGCTGTGCATGGAGAAAAAAACGTGTCTCAATCCAGGAACCCCCGTCGGTTCATGTCATGCAGCCTAGAAAACTGGAGCGATGGAGCCACAACTAACGGGAAAGCCGCATTCAAATTCGCCTAGCCCACGGGTCACAATTGGCCGACAGGTAGATGCAGCCAGCCCCAGGCGTGTCGCAGACAGTAATCACTACCGTAGGCCGCGGTGCCGCACCTCGGCGCAGGTTTTTTCAGCTGTGCATGGAGAAAAAAACGTGTCTCAATCCAGGAACCCCCGTCGGTTCATGTCATGCAGCCTAGAAAACTGGAGCGATGGAGCCACAACTAACGGGAAAGCCGCATTCAAATTCGCCTAGCCCACGGGTCACAATTGGCCGACAGGTAGATGCAGCCAGCCCCAGGCGTGTCGCAGACAGTAATCACTACCGTAGGCCGCGGTGCCGCACCTCGGCGCAGGTTTTTTCAGCTGTGCATGGAGAAAAAAACGTGTCTCAATCCAGGAACCCCCGTCGGTTCATGTCATGCAGCCTAGAAAACTGGAGCGATGGAGCCACAACTAACGGGAAAGCCGCATTCAAATTCGCCTAGCCCACGGGTCACAATTGGCCGACAGGTAGATGCAGCCAGCCCCAGGCGTGTCGCAGACAGTAATCACTACCGTAGGCCGCGGTGCCGCACCTCGGCGCAGGTTTTTTCAGCTGTGCATGGAGAAAAAAACGTGTCTCAATCCAGGAACCCCCGTCGGTTCATGTCATGCAGCCTAGAAAACTGGAGCGATGGAGCCACAACTAACGGGAAAGCCGCATTCAAATTCGCCTAGCCCACGGGTCACAATTGGCCGACAGGTAGATGCAGCCAGCCCCAGGCGTGTCGCAGACAGTAATCACTACCGTAGGCCGCGGTGCCGCACCTCGGCGCAGGTTTTTTCAGCTGTGCATGGAGAAAAAAACGTGTCTCAATCCAGGAACCCCCGTCGGTTCATGTCATGCAGCCTAGAAAACTGGAGCGATGGAGCCACAACTAACGGGAAAGCCGCATTCAAATTCGCCTAGCCCACGGGTCACAATTGGCCGACAGGTAGATGCAGCCAGCCCCAGGCGTGTCGCAGACAGTAATCACTACCGTAGGCCGCGGTGCCGCACCTCGGCGCAGGTTTTTTCAGCTGTGCATGGAGAAAAAAACGTGTCTCAATCCAGGAACCCCCGTCGGTTCATGTCATGCAGCCTAGAAAACTGGAGCGATGGAGCCACAACTAACGGGAAAGCCGCATTCAAATTCGCCTAGCCCACGGGTCACAATTGGCCGACAGGTAGATGCAGCCAGCCCCAGGCGTGTCGCAGACAGTAATCACTACCGTAGGCCGCGGTGCCGCACCTCGGCGCAGGTTTTTTCAGCTGTGCATGGAGAAAAAAACGTGTCTCAATCCAGGAACCCCCGTCGGTTCATGTCATGCAGCCTAGAAAACTGGAGCGATGGAGCCACAACTAACGGGAAAGCCGCATTCAAATTCGCCTAGCCCACGGGTCACAATTGGCCGACAGGTAGATGCAGCCAGCCCCAGGCGTGTCGCAGACAGTAATCACTACCGTAGGCCGCGGTGCCGCACCTCGGCGCAGGTTTTTTCAGCTGTGCATGGAGAAAAAAACGTGTCTCAATCCAGGAACCCCCGTCGGTTCATGTCATGCAGCCTAGAAAACTGGAGCGATGGAGCCACAACTAACGGGAAAGCCGCATTCAAATTCGCCTAGCCCACGGGTCACAATTGGCCGACAGGTAGATGCAGCCAGCCCCAGGCGTGTCGCAGACAGTAATCACTACCGTAGGCCGCGGTGCCGCACCTCGGCGCAGGTTTTTTCAGCTGTGCATGGAGAAAAAAACGTGTCTCAATCCAGGAACCCCCGTCGGTTCATGTCATGCAGCCTAGAAAACTGGAGCGATGGAGCCACAACTAACGGGAAAGCCGCATTCAAATTCGCCTAGCCCACGGGTCACAATTGGCCGACAGGTAGATGCAGCCAGCCCCAGGCGTGTCGCAGACAGTAATCACTACCGTAGGCCGCGGTGCCGCACCTCGGCGCAGGTTTTTTCAGCTGTGCATGGAGAAAAAAACGTGTCTCAATCCAGGAACCCCCGTCGGTTCATGTCATGCAGCCTAGAAAACTGGAGCGATGGAGCCACAACTAACGGGAAAGCCGCATTCAAATTCGCCTAGCCCACGGGTCACAATTGGCCGACAGGTAGATGCAGCCAGCCCCAGGCGTGTCGCAGACAGTAATCACTACCGTAGGCCGCGGTGCCGCACCTCGGCGCAGGTTTTTTCAGCTGTGCATGGAGAAAAAAACGTGTCTCAATCCAGGAACCCCCGTCGGTTCATGTCATGCAGCCTAGAAAACTGGAGCGATGGAGCCACAACTAACGGGAAAGCCGCATTCAAATTCGCCTAGCCCACGGGTCACAATTGGCCGACAGGTAGATGCAGCCAGCCCCAGGCGTGTCGCAGACAGTAATCACTACCGTAGGCCGCGGTGCCGCACCTCGGCGCAGGTTTTTTCAGCTGTGCATGGAGAAAAAAACGTGTCTCAATCCAGGAACCCCCGTCGGTTCATGTCATGCAGCCTAGAAAACTGGAGCGATGGAGCCACAACTAACGGGAAAGCCGCATTCAAATTCGCCTAGCCCACGGGTCACAATTGGCCGACAGGTAGATGCAGCCAGCCCCAGGCGTGTCGCAGACAGTAATCACTACCGTAGGCCGCGGTGCCGCACCTCGGCGCAGGTTTTTTCAGCTGTGCATGGAGAAAAAAACGTGTCTCAATCCAGGAACCCCCGTCGGTTCATGTCATGCAGCCTAGAAAACTGGAGCGATGGAGCCACAACTAACGGGAAAGCCGCATTCAAATTCGCCTAGCCCACGGGTCACAATTGGCCGACAGGTAGATGCAGCCAGCCCCAGGCGTGTCGCAGACAGTAATCACTACCGTAGGCCGCGGTGCCGCACCTCGGCGCAGGTTTTTTCAGCTGTGCATGGAGAAAAAAACGTGTCTCAATCCAGGAACCCCCGTCGGTTCATGTCATGCAGCCTAGAAAACTGGAGCGATGGAGCCACAACTAACGGGAAAGCCGCATTCAAATTCGCCTAGCCCACGGGTCACAATTGGCCGACAGGTAGATGCAGCCAGCCCCAGGCGTGTCGCAGACAGTAATCACTACCGTAGGCCGCGGTGCCGCACCTCGGCGCAGGTTTTTTCAGCTGTGCATGGAGAAAAAAACGTGTCTCAATCCAGGAACCCCCGTCGGTTCATGTCATGCAGCCTAGAAAACTGGAGCGATGGAGCCACAACTAACGGGAAAGCCGCATTCAAATTCGCCTAGCCCACGGGTCACAATTGGCCGACAGGTAGATGCAGCCAGCCCCAGGCGTGTCGCAGACAGTAATCACTACCGTAGGCCGCGGTGCCGCACCTCGGCGCAGGTTTTTTCAGCTGTGCATGGAGAAAAAAACGTGTCTCAATCCAGGAACCCCCGTCGGTTCATGTCATGCAGCCTAGAAAACTGGAGCGATGGAGCCACAACTAACGGGAAAGCCGCATTCAAATTCGCCTAGCCCACGGGTCACAATTGGCCGACAGGTAGATGCAGCCAGCCCCAGGCGTGTCGCAGACAGTAATCACTACCGTAGGCCGCGGTGCCGCACCTCGGCGCAGGTTTTTTCAGCTGTGCATGGAGAAAAAAACGTGTCTCAATCCAGGAACCCCCGTCGGTTCATGTCATGCAGCCTAGAAAACTGGAGCGATGGAGCCACAACTAACGGGAAAGCCGCATTCAAATTCGCCTAGCCCACGGGTCACAATTGGCCGACAGGTAGATGCAGCCAGCCCCAGGCGTGTCGCAGACAGTAATCACTACCGTAGGCCGCGGTGCCGCACCTCGGCGCAGGTTTTTTCAGCTGTGCATGGAGAAAAAAACGTGTCTCAATCCAGGAACCCCCGTCGGTTCATGTCATGCAGCCTAGAAAACTGGAGCGATGGAGCCACAACTAACGGGAAAGCCGCATTCAAATTCGCCTAGCCCACGGGTCACAATTGGCCGACAGGTAGATGCAGCCAGCCCCAGGCGTGTCGCAGACAGTAATCACTACCGTAGGCCGCGGTGCCGCACCTCGGCGCAGGTTTTTTCAGCTGTGCATGGAGAAAAAAACGTGTCTCAATCCAGGAACCCCCGTCGGTTCATGTCATGCAGCCTAGAAAACTGGAGCGATGGAGCCACAACTAACGGGAAAGCCGCATTCAAATTCGCCTAGCCCACGGGTCACAATTGGCCGACAGGTAGATGCAGCCAGCCCCAGGCGTGTCGCAGACAGTAATCACTACCGTAGGCCGCGGTGCCGCACCTCGGCGCAGGTTTTTTCAGCTGTGCATGGAGAAAAAAACGTGTCTCAATCCAGGAACCCCCGTCGGTTCATGTCATGCAGCCTAGAAAACTGGAGCGATGGAGCCACAACTAACGGGAAAGCCGCATTCAAATTCGCCTAGCCCACGGGTCACAATTGGCCGACAGGTAGATGCAGCCAGCCCCAGGCGTGTCGCAGACAGTAATCACTACCGTAGGCCGCGGTGCCGCACCTCGGCGCAGGTTTTTTCAGCTGTGCATGGAGAAAAAAACGTGTCTCAATCCAGGAACCCCCGTCGGTTCATGTCATGCAGCCTAGAAAACTGGAGCGATGGAGCCACAACTAACGGGAAAGCCGCATTCAAATTCGCCTAGCCCACGGGTCACAATTGGCCGACAGGTAGATGCAGCCAGCCCCAGGCGTGTCGCAGACAGTAATCACTACCGTAGGCCGCGGTGCCGCACCTCGGCGCAGGTTTTTTCAGCTGTGCATGGAGAAAAAAACGTGTCTCAATCCAGGAACCCCCGTCGGTTCATGTCATGCAGCCTAGAAAACTGGAGCGATGGAGCCACAACTAACGGGAAAGCCGCATTCAAATTCGCCTAGCCCACGGGTCACAATTGGCCGACAGGTAGATGCAGCCAGCCCCAGGCGTGTCGCAGACAGTAATCACTACCGTAGGCCGCGGTGCCGCACCTCGGCGCAGGTTTTTTCAGCTGTGCATGGAGAAAAAAACGTGTCTCAATCCAGGAACCCCCGTCGGTTCATGTCATGCAGCCTAGAAAACTGGAGCGATGGAGCCACAACTAACGGGAAAGCCGCATTCAAATTCGCCTAGCCCACGGGTCACAATTGGCCGACAGGTAGATGCAGCCAGCCCCAGGCGTGTCGCAGACAGTAATCACTACCGTAGGCCGCGGTGCCGCACCTCGGCGCAGGTTTTTTCAGCTGTGCATGGAGAAAAAAACGTGTCTCAATCCAGGAACCCCCGTCGGTTCATGTCATGCAGCCTAGAAAACTGGAGCGATGGAGCCACAACTAACGGGAAAGCCGCATTCAAATTCGCCTAGCCCACGGGTCACAATTGGCCGACAGGTAGATGCAGCCAGCCCCAGGCGTGTCGCAGACAGTAATCACTACCGTAGGCCGCGGTGCCGCACCTCGGCGCAGGTTTTTTCAGCTGTGCATGGAGAAAAAAACGTGTCTCAATCCAGGAACCCCCGTCGGTTCATGTCATGCAGCCTAGAAAACTGGAGCGATGGAGCCACAACTAACGGGAAAGCCGCATTCAAATTCGCCTAGCCCACGGGTCACAATTGGCCGACAGGTAGATGCAGCCAGCCCCAGGCGTGTCGCAGACAGTAATCACTACCGTAGGCCGCGGTGCCGCACCTCGGCGCAGGTTTTTTCAGCTGTGCATGGAGAAAAAAACGTGTCTCAATCCAGGAACCCCCGTCGGTTCATGTCATGCAGCCTAGAAAACTGGAGCGATGGAGCCACAACTAACGGGAAAGCCGCATTCAAATTCGCCTAGCCCACGGGTCACAATTGGCCGACAGGTAGATGCAGCCAGCCCCAGGCGTGTCGCAGACAGTAATCACTACCGTAGGCCGCGGTGCCGCACCTCGGCGCAGGTTTTTTCAGCTGTGCATGGAGAAAAAAACGTGTCTCAATCCAGGAACCCCCGTCGGTTCATGTCATGCAGCCTAGAAAACTGGAGCGATGGAGCCACAACTAACGGGAAAGCCGCATTCAAATTCGCCTAGCCCACGGGTCACAATTGGCCGACAGGTAGATGCAGCCAGCCCCAGGCGTGTCGCAGACAGTAATCACTACCGTAGGCCGCGGTGCCGCACCTCGGCGCAGGTTTTTTCAGCTGTGCATGGAGAAAAAAACGTGTCTCAATCCAGGAACCCCCGTCGGTTCATGTCATGCAGCCTAGAAAACTGGAGCGATGGAGCCACAACTAACGGGAAAGCCGCATTCAAATTCGCCTAGCCCACGGGTCACAATTGGCCGACAGGTAGATGCAGCCAGCCCCAGGCGTGTCGCAGACAGTAATCACTACCGTAGGCCGCGGTGCCGCACCTCGGCGCAGGTTTTTTCAGCTGTGCATGGAGAAAAAAACGTGTCTCAATCCAGGAACCCCCGTCGGTTCATGTCATGCAGCCTAGAAAACTGGAGCGATGGAGCCACAACTAACGGGAAAGCCGCATTCAAATTCGCCTAGCCCACGGGTCACAATTGGCCGACAGGTAGATGCAGCCAGCCCCAGGCGTGTCGCAGACAGTAATCACTACCGTAGGCCGCGGTGCCGCACCTCGGCGCAGGTTTTTTCAGCTGTGCATGGAGAAAAAAACGTGTCTCAATCCAGGAACCCCCGTCGGTTCATGTCATGCAGCCTAGAAAACTGGAGCGATGGAGCCACAACTAACGGGAAAGCCGCATTCAAATTCGCCTAGCCCACGGGTCACAATTGGCCGACAGGTAGATGCAGCCAGCCCCAGGCGTGTCGCAGACAGTAATCACTACCGTAGGCCGCGGTGCCGCACCTCGGCGCAGGTTTTTTCAGCTGTGCATGGAGAAAAAAACGTGTCTCAATCCAGGAACCCCCGTCGGTTCATGTCATGCAGCCTAGAAAACTGGAGCGATGGAGCCACAACTAACGGGAAAGCCGCATTCAAATTCGCCTAGCCCACGGGTCACAATTGGCCGACAGGTAGATGCAGCCAGCCCCAGGCGTGTCGCAGACAGTAATCACTACCGTAGGCCGCGGTGCCGCACCTCGGCGCAGGTTTTTTCAGCTGTGCATGGAGAAAAAAACGTGTCTCAATCCAGGAACCCCCGTCGGTTCATGTCATGCAGCCTAGAAAACTGGAGCGATGGAGCCACAACTAACGGGAAAGCCGCATTCAAATTCGCCTAGCCCACGGGTCACAATTGGCCGACAGGTAGATGCAGCCAGCCCCAGGCGTGTCGCAGACAGTAATCACTACCGTAGGCCGCGGTGCCGCACCTCGGCGCAGGTTTTTTCAGCTGTGCATGGAGAAAAAAACGTGTCTCAATCCAGGAACCCCCGTCGGTTCATGTCATGCAGCCTAGAAAACTGGAGCGATGGAGCCACAACTAACGGGAAAGCCGCATTCAAATTCGCCTAGCCCACGGGTCACAATTGGCCGACAGGTAGATGCAGCCAGCCCCAGGCGTGTCGCAGACAGTAATCACTACCGTAGGCCGCGGTGCCGCACCTCGGCGCAGGTTTTTTCAGCTGTGCATGGAGAAAAAAACGTGTCTCAATCCAGGAACCCCCGTCGGTTCATGTCATGCAGCCTAGAAAACTGGAGCGATGGAGCCACAACTAACGGGAAAGCCGCATTCAAATTCGCCTAGCCCACGGGTCACAATTGGCCGACAGGTAGATGCAGCCAGCCCCAGGCGTGTCGCAGACAGTAATCACTACCGTAGGCCGCGGTGCCGCACCTCGGCGCAGGTTTTTTCAGCTGTGCATGGAGAAAAAAACGTGTCTCAATCCAGGAACCCCCGTCGGTTCATGTCATGCAGCCTAGAAAACTGGAGCGATGGAGCCACAACTAACGGGAAAGCCGCATTCAAATTCGCCTAGCCCACGGGTCACAATTGGCCGACAGGTAGATGCAGCCAGCCCCAGGCGTGTCGCAGACAGTAATCACTACCGTAGGCCGCGGTGCCGCACCTCGGCGCAGGTTTTTTCAGCTGTGCATGGAGAAAAAAACGTGTCTCAATCCAGGAACCCCCGTCGGTTCATGTCATGCAGCCTAGAAAACTGGAGCGATGGAGCCACAACTAACGGGAAAGCCGCATTCAAATTCGCCTAGCCCACGGGTCACAATTGGCCGACAGGTAGATGCAGCCAGCCCCAGGCGTGTCGCAGACAGTAATCACTACCGTAGGCCGCGGTGCCGCACCTCGGCGCAGGTTTTTTCAGCTGTGCATGGAGAAAAAAACGTGTCTCAATCCAGGAACCCCCGTCGGTTCATGTCATGCAGCCTAGAAAACTGGAGCGATGGAGCCACAACTAACGGGAAAGCCGCATTCAAATTCGCCTAGCCCACGGGTCACAATTGGCCGACAGGTAGATGCAGCCAGCCCCAGGCGTGTCGCAGACAGTAATCACTACCGTAGGCCGCGGTGCCGCACCTCGGCGCAGGTTTTTTCAGCTGTGCATGGAGAAAAAAACGTGTCTCAATCCAGGAACCCCCGTCGGTTCATGTCATGCAGCCTAGAAAACTGGAGCGATGGAGCCACAACTAACGGGAAAGCCGCATTCAAATTCGCCTAGCCCACGGGTCACAATTGGCCGACAGGTAGATGCAGCCAGCCCCAGGCGTGTCGCAGACAGTAATCACTACCGTAGGCCGCGGTGCCGCACCTCGGCGCAGGTTTTTTCAGCTGTGCATGGAGAAAAAAACGTGTCTCAATCCAGGAACCCCCGTCGGTTCATGTCATGCAGCCTAGAAAACTGGAGCGATGGAGCCACAACTAACGGGAAAGCCGCATTCAAATTCGCCTAGCCCACGGGTCACAATTGGCCGACAGGTAGATGCAGCCAGCCCCAGGCGTGTCGCAGACAGTAATCACTACCGTAGGCCGCGGTGCCGCACCTCGGCGCAGGTTTTTTCAGCTGTGCATGGAGAAAAAAACGTGTCTCAATCCAGGAACCCCCGTCGGTTCATGTCATGCAGCCTAGAAAACTGGAGCGATGGAGCCACAACTAACGGGAAAGCCGCATTCAAATTCGCCTAGCCCACGGGTCACAATTGGCCGACAGGTAGATGCAGCCAGCCCCAGGCGTGTCGCAGACAGTAATCACTACCGTAGGCCGCGGTGCCGCACCTCGGCGCAGGTTTTTTCAGCTGTGCATGGAGAAAAAAACGTGTCTCAATCCAGGAACCCCCGTCGGTTCATGTCATGCAGCCTAGAAAACTGGAGCGATGGAGCCACAACTAACGGGAAAGCCGCATTCAAATTCGCCTAGCCCACGGGTCACAATTGGCCGACAGGTAGATGCAGCCAGCCCCAGGCGTGTCGCAGACAGTAATCACTACCGTAGGCCGCGGTGCCGCACCTCGGCGCAGGTTTTTTCAGCTGTGCATGGAGAAAAAAACGTGTCTCAATCCAGGAACCCCCGTCGGTTCATGTCATGCAGCCTAGAAAACTGGAGCGATGGAGCCACAACTAACGGGAAAGCCGCATTCAAATTCGCCTAGCCCACGGGTCACAATTGGCCGACAGGTAGATGCAGCCAGCCCCAGGCGTGTCGCAGACAGTAATCACTACCGTAGGCCGCGGTGCCGCACCTCGGCGCAGGTTTTTTCAGCTGTGCATGGAGAAAAAAACGTGTCTCAATCCAGGAACCCCCGTCGGTTCATGTCATGCAGCCTAGAAAACTGGAGCGATGGAGCCACAACTAACGGGAAAGCCGCATTCAAATTCGCCTAGCCCACGGGTCACAATTGGCCGACAGGTAGATGCAGCCAGCCCCAGGCGTGTCGCAGACAGTAATCACTACCGTAGGCCGCGGTGCCGCACCTCGGCGCAGGTTTTTTCAGCTGTGCATGGAGAAAAAAACGTGTCTCAATCCAGGAACCCCCGTCGGTTCATGTCATGCAGCCTAGAAAACTGGAGCGATGGAGCCACAACTAACGGGAAAGCCGCATTCAAATTCGCCTAGCCCACGGGTCACAATTGGCCGACAGGTAGATGCAGCCAGCCCCAGGCGTGTCGCAGACAGTAATCACTACCGTAGGCCGCGGTGCCGCACCTCGGCGCAGGTTTTTTCAGCTGTGCATGGAGAAAAAAACGTGTCTCAATCCAGGAACCCCCGTCGGTTCATGTCATGCAGCCTAGAAAACTGGAGCGATGGAGCCACAACTAACGGGAAAGCCGCATTCAAATTCGCCTAGCCCACGGGTCACAATTGGCCGACAGGTAGATGCAGCCAGCCCCAGGCGTGTCGCAGACAGTAATCACTACCGTAGGCCGCGGTGCCGCACCTCGGCGCAGGTTTTTTCAGCTGTGCATGGAGAAAAAAACGTGTCTCAATCCAGGAACCCCCGTCGGTTCATGTCATGCAGCCTAGAAAACTGGAGCGATGGAGCCACAACTAACGGGAAAGCCGCATTCAAATTCGCCTAGCCCACGGGTCACAATTGGCCGACAGGTAGATGCAGCCAGCCCCAGGCGTGTCGCAGACAGTAATCACTACCGTAGGCCGCGGTGCCGCACCTCGGCGCAGGTTTTTTCAGCTGTGCATGGAGAAAAAAACGTGTCTCAATCCAGGAACCCCCGTCGGTTCATGTCATGCAGCCTAGAAAACTGGAGCGATGGAGCCACAACTAACGGGAAAGCCGCATTCAAATTCGCCTAGCCCACGGGTCACAATTGGCCGACAGGTAGATGCAGCCAGCCCCAGGCGTGTCGCAGACAGTAATCACTACCGTAGGCCGCGGTGCCGCACCTCGGCGCAGGTTTTTTCAGCTGTGCATGGAGAAAAAAACGTGTCTCAATCCAGGAACCCCCGTCGGTTCATGTCATGCAGCCTAGAAAACTGGAGCGATGGAGCCACAACTAACGGGAAAGCCGCATTCAAATTCGCCTAGCCCACGGGTCACAATTGGCCGACAGGTAGATGCAGCCAGCCCCAGGCGTGTCGCAGACAGTAATCACTACCGTAGGCCGCGGTGCCGCACCTCGGCGCAGGTTTTTTCAGCTGTGCATGGAGAAAAAAACGTGTCTCAATCCAGGAACCCCCGTCGGTTCATGTCATGCAGCCTAGAAAACTGGAGCGATGGAGCCACAACTAACGGGAAAGCCGCATTCAAATTCGCCTAGCCCACGGGTCACAATTGGCCGACAGGTAGATGCAGCCAGCCCCAGGCGTGTCGCAGACAGTAATCACTACCGTAGGCCGCGGTGCCGCACCTCGGCGCAGGTTTTTTCAGCTGTGCATGGAGAAAAAAACGTGTCTCAATCCAGGAACCCCCGTCGGTTCATGTCATGCAGCCTAGAAAACTGGAGCGATGGAGCCACAACTAACGGGAAAGCCGCATTCAAATTCGCCTAGCCCACGGGTCACAATTGGCCGACAGGTAGATGCAGCCAGCCCCAGGCGTGTCGCAGACAGTAATCACTACCGTAGGCCGCGGTGCCGCACCTCGGCGCAGGTTTTTTCAGCTGTGCATGGAGAAAAAAACGTGTCTCAATCCAGGAACCCCCGTCGGTTCATGTCATGCAGCCTAGAAAACTGGAGCGGTGGAGCCACAACTAACGGGAAAGCCGCATTCAAATTCGCCTAGCCCACGGGTCACAATTGGCCGACAGGTAGATGCAGCCAGCCCCAGGCGTGTCGCAGACAGTAATCACTACCGTAGGCCGCGGTGCCGCACCTCGGCGCAGGTTTTTTCAGCTGTGCATGGAGAAAAAAACGTGTCTCAATCCAGGAACCCCCGTCGGTTCATCATGCAGCCTAGAAAACTGGAGCGATGGAGCCACAACTAACGGGAAAGCCGCATTCAAATTCGCCTAGCCCACGGGTCACAATTGGCCGACAGGTAGATGCAGCCAGCCCCAGGCGTGTCGCAGACAGTAATCACTACGTAGGCCGCGGTGCCGCACCTCGGCGCAGGTTTTTTCAGCTGTGCATGGAGAAAAAAACGTGTCTCAATCCAGGAACCCCCGTCGGTTCATGTCATGCAGCCTAGAAAACTGGAGCGATGGAGCCACAACTAACGGGAAAGCCGCATTCAAATTCGCCTAGCCCACGGGTCACAATTGGCCGACAGGTAGATGCAGCCAGCCCCAGGCGTGTCGCAGACAGTAATCACTACCGTAGGCCGCGGTGCCGCACCTCGGCGCAGGTTTTTTCAGCTGTGCATGGAGAAAAAAACGTGTCTCAATCCAGGAACCCCCGTCGGTTCATCATGCAGCCTAGAAAACTGGAGCGATGGAGCCACAACTAACGGGAAAGCCGCATTCAAATTCGCCTAGCCCACGGGTCACAATTGGCCGACAGGTAGATGCAGCCAGCCCCAGGCGTGTCGCAGACAGTAATCACTACCGTAGGCCGCGGTGCCGCACCTCGGCGCAGGTTTTTTCAGCTGTGCATGGAGAAAAAAACGTGTCTCAATCCAGGAACCCCCGTCGGTTCATCATGTCAGCCTAGAAAACTGGAGCGATGGAGCCACAACTAACGGGAAAGCCGCATTCAAATTCGCCTAGCCCACGGGTCACAATTGGCCGACAGGTAGATGCAGCCAGCCCCAGGCGTGTCGCAGACAGTAATCACTACGTAGGCCGCGGTGCCGCACCTCGGCGCAGGTTTTTTCAGCTGTGCATGGAGAAAAAAACGTGTCTCAATCCAGGAACCCCCGTCGGTTCATCATGTCAGCCTAGAAAACTGGAGCGGTGGAGCCACAACTAACGGGAAAGCCGCATTCAAATTCGCCTAGCCCACGGGTCACAATTGGCCGACAGGTAGATGCAGCCAGCCCCAGGCGTGTCGCAGACAGTAATCACTACGTAGGCCGCGGTGCCGCACCTCGGCGCAGGTTTTTTCAGCTGTGCATGGAGAAAAAAACGTGTCTCAATCCAGGAACCCCCGTCGGTTCATCATGTCAGCCTAGAAAACTGGAGCGGTGGAGCCACAACTAACGGGAAAGCCGCATTCAAATTCGCCTAGCCCACGGGTCACAATTGGCCGACAGGTAGATGCAGCCAGCCCCGGGCGTGTCGCAGACAGTAATCACTACGTAGGCCGCGGTGCCGCACCTCGGCGCAGGTTTTTTCAGCTGTGCATGGAGAAAAAAACGTGTCTCAATCCAGGAACCCCCGTCGGTTCATCATGTCAGCCTAGAAAACTGGAGCGGTGGAGCCACAACTAACGGGAAAGCCGCATTCAAATTCGCCTAGCCCACGGGTCACAATTGGCCGACAGGTAGATGCAGCCAGCCCCGGGCGTGTCGCAGACAGTAATCACTACGTAGGCCGCGGTGCCGCACCTCGGCGCAGGTTTTTTCAGCTGTGCATGGAGAAAAAAACGTGTCTCAATCCAGGAACCCCCGTCGGTTCATCATGTCAGCCTAGAAAACTGGAGCGGTGGAGCCACAACTAACGGGAAAGCCGCATTCAAATTCGCCTAGCCCACGGGTCACAATTGGCCGACAGGTAGATGCAGCCAGCCCCGGGCGTGTCGCAGACAGTAATCACTACGTAGGCCGCGGTGCCGCACCTCGGCGCAGGTTTTTTCAGCTGTGCATGGAGAAAAAAACGTGTCTCAATCCAGGAACCCCCGTCGGTTCATCATGTCAGCCTAGAAAACTGGAGCGGTGGAGCCACAACTAACGGGAAAGCCGCATTCAAATTCGCCTAGCCCACGGGTCACAATTGGCCGACAGGTAGATGCAGCCAGCCCCGGGCGTGTCGCAGACAGTAATCACTACGTAGGCCGCGGTGCCGCACCTCGGCGCAGGTTTTTTCAGCTGTGCATGGAGAAAAAAACGTGTCTCAATCCAGGAACCCCCGTCGGTTCATCATGTCAGCCTAGAAAACTGGAGCGGTGGAGCCACAACTAACGGGAAAGCCGCATTCAAATTCGCCTAGCCCACGGGTCACAATTGGCCGACAGGTAGATGCAGCCAGCCCCGGGCGTGTCGCAGACAGTAATCACTACGTAGGCCGCGGTGCCGCACCTCGGCGCAGGTTTTTTCAGCTGTGCATGGAGAAAAAAACGTGTCTCAATCCAGGAACCCCCGTCGGTTCATCATGTCAGCCTAGAAAACTGGAGCGGTGGAGCCACAACTAACGGGAAAGCCGCATTCAAATTCGCCTAGCCCACGGGTCACAATTGGCCGACAGGTAGATGCAGCCAGCCCCGGGCGTGTCGCAGACAGTAATCACTACGTAGGCCGCGGTGCCGCACCTCGGCGCAGGTTTTTTCAGCTGTGCATGGAGAAAAAAACGTGTCTCAATCCAGGAACCCCCGTCGGTTCATCATGTCAGCCTAGAAAACTGGAGCGGTGGAGCCACAACTAACGGGAAAGCCGCATTCAAATTCGCCTAGCCCACGGGTCACAATTGGCCGACAGGTAGATGCAGCCAGCCCCGGGCGTGTCGCAGACAGTAATCACTACGTAGGCCGCGGTGCCGCACCTCGGCGCAGGTTTTTTCAGCTGTGCATGGAGAAAAAAACGTGTCTCAATCCAGGAACCCCCGTCGGTTCATCATGTCAGCCTAGAAAACTGGAGCGGTGGAGCCACAACTAACGGGAAAGCCGCATTCAAATTCGCCTAGCCCACGGGTCACAATTGGCCGACAGGTAGATGCAGCCAGCCCCGGGCGTGTCGCAGACAGTAATCACTACGTAGGCCGCGGTGCCGCACCTCGGCGCAGGTTTTTTCAGCTGTGCATGGAGAAAAAAACGTGTCTCAATCCAGGAACCCCCGTCGGTTCATCATGTCAGCCTAGAAAACTGGAGCGGTGGAGCCACAACTAACGGGAAAGCCGCATTCAAATTCGCCTAGCCCACGGGTCACAATTGGCCGACAGGTAGATGCAGCCAGCCCCGGGCGTGTCGCAGACAGTAATCACTACGTAGGCCGCGGTGCCGCACCTCGGCGCAGGTTTTTTCAGCTGTGCATGGAGAAAAAAACGTGTCTCAATCCAGGAACCCCCGTCGGTTCATCATGTCAGCCTAGAAAACTGGAGCGGTGGAGCCACAACTAACGGGAAAGCCGCATTCAAATTCGCCTAGCCCACGGGTCACAATTGGCCGACAGGTAGATGCAGCCAGCCCCGGGCGTGTCGCAGACAGTAATCACTACGTAGGCCGCGGTGCCGCACCTCGGCGCAGGTTTTTTCAGCTGTGCATGGAGAAAAAAACGTGTCTCAATCCAGGAACCCCCGTCGGTTCATCATGTCAGCCTAGAAAACTGGAGCGGTGGAGCCACAACTAACGGGAAAGCCGCATTCAAATTCGCCTAGCCCACGGGTCACAATTGGCCGACAGGTAGATGCAGCCAGCCCCGGGCGTGTCGCAGACAGTAATCACTACGTAGGCCGCGGTGCCGCACCTCGGCGCAGGTTTTTTCAGCTGTGCATGGAGAAAAAAACGTGTCTCAATCCAGGAACCCCCGTCGGTTCATCATGTCAGCCTAGAAAACTGGAGCGGTGGAGCCACAACTAACGGGAAAGCCGCATTCAAATTCGCCTAGCCCACGGGTCACAATTGGCCGACAGGTAGATGCAGCCAGCCCCGGGCGTGTCGCAGACAGTAATCACTACGTAGGCCGCGGTGCCGCACCTCGGCGCAGGTTTTTTCAGCTGTGCATGGAGAAAAAAACGTGTCTCAATCCAGGAACCCCCGTCGGTTCATCATGTCAGCCTAGAAAACTGGAGCGGTGGAGCCACAACTAACGGGAAAGCCGCATTCAAATTCGCCTAGCCCACGGGTCACAATTGGCCGACAGGTAGATGCAGCCAGCCCCGGGCGTGTCGCAGACAGTAATCACTACGTAGGCCGCGGTGCCGCACCTCGGCGCAGGTTTTTTCAGCTGTGCATGGAGAAAAAAACGTGTCTCAATCCAGGAACCCCCGTCGGTTCATCATGTCAGCCTAGAAAACTGGAGCGGTGGAGCCACAACTAACGGGAAAGCCGCATTCAAATTCGCCTAGCCCACGGGTCACAATTGGCCGACAGGTAGATGCAGCCAGCCCCGGGCGTGTCGCAGACAGTAATCACTACGTAGGCCGCGGTGCCGCACCTCGGCGCAGGTTTTTTCAGCTGTGCATGGAGAAAAAAACGTGTCTCAATCCAGGAACCCCCGTCGGTTCATCATGTCAGCCTAGAAAACTGGAGCGGTGGAGCCACAACTAACGGGAAAGCCGCATTCAAATTCGCCTAGCCCACGGGTCACAATTGGCCGACAGGTAGATGCAGCCAGCCCCGGGCGTGTCGCAGACAGTAATCACTACGTAGGCCGCGGTGCCGCACCTCGGCGCAGGTTTTTTCAGCTGTGCATGGAGAAAAAAACGTGTCTCAATCCAGGAACCCCCGTCGGTTCATCATGTCAGCCTAGAAAACTGGAGCGGTGGAGCCACAACTAACGGGAAAGCCGCATTCAAATTCGCCTAGCCCACGGGTCACAATTGGCCGACAGGTAGATGCAGCCAGCCCCGGGCGTGTCGCAGACAGTAATCACTACGTAGGCCGCGGTGCCGCACCTCGGCGCAGGTTTTTTCAGCTGTGCATGGAGAAAAAAACGTGTCTCAATCCAGGAACCCCCGTCGGTTCATCATGTCAGCCTAGAAAACTGGAGCGGTGGAGCCACAACTAACGGGAAAGCCGCATTCAAATTCGCCTAGCCCACGGGTCACAATTGGCCGACAGGTAGATGCAGCCAGCCCCGGGCGTGTCGCAGACAGTAATCACTACGTAGGCCGCGGTGCCGCACCTCGGCGCAGGTTTTTTCAGCTGTGCATGGAGAAAAAAACGTGTCTCAATCCAGGAACCCCCGTCGGTTCATCATGTCAGCCTAGAAAACTGGAGCGGTGGAGCCACAACTAACGGGAAAGCCGCATTCAAATTCGCCTAGCCCACGGGTCACAATTGGCCGACAGGTAGATGCAGCCAGCCCCGGGCGTGTCGCAGACAGTAATCACTACGTAGGCCGCGGTGCCGCACCTCGGCGCAGGTTTTTTCAGCTGTGCATGGAGAAAAAAACGTGTCTCAATCCAGGAACCCCCGTCGGTTCATCATGTCAGCCTAGAAAACTGGAGCGGTGGAGCCACAACTAACGGGAAAGCCGCATTCAAATTCGCCTAGCCCACGGGTCACAATTGGCCGACAGGTAGATGCAGCCAGCCCCGGGCGTGTCGCAGACAGTAATCACTACGTAGGCCGCGGTGCCGCACCTCGGCGCAGGTTTTTTCAGCTGTGCATGGAGAAAAAAACGTGTCTCAATCCAGGAACCCCCGTCGGTTCATCATGTCAGCCTAGAAAACTGGAGCGGTGGAGCCACAACTAACGGGAAAGCCGCATTCAAATTCGCCTAGCCCACGGGTCACAATTGGCCGACAGGTAGATGCAGCCAGCCCCGGGCGTGTCGCAGACAGTAATCACTACGTAGGCCGCGGTGCCGCACCTCGGCGCAGGTTTTTTCAGCTGTGCATGGAGAAAAAAACGTGTCTCAATCCAGGAACCCCCGTCGGTTCATCATGTCAGCCTAGAAAACTGGAGCGGTGGAGCCACAACTAACGGGAAAGCCGCATTCAAATTCGCCTAGCCCACGGGTCACAATTGGCCGACAGGTAGATGCAGCCAGCCCCGGGCGTGTCGCAGACAGTAATCACTACGTAGGCCGCGGTGCCGCACCTCGGCGCAGGTTTTTTCAGCTGTGCATGGAGAAAAAAACGTGTCTCAATCCAGGAACCCCCGTCGGTTCATCATGTCAGCCTAGAAAACTGGAGCGGTGGAGCCACAACTAACGGGAAAGCCGCATTCAAATTCGCCTAGCCCACGGGTCACAATTGGCCGACAGGTAGATGCAGCCAGCCCCGGGCGTGTCGCAGACAGTAATCACTACGTAGGCCGCGGTGCCGCACCTCGGCGCAGGTTTTTTCAGCTGTGCATGGAGAAAAAAACGTGTCTCAATCCAGGAACCCCCGTCGGTTCATCATGTCAGCCTAGAAAACTGGAGCGGTGGAGCCACAACTAACGGGAAAGCCGCATTCAAAATTCGCCTACAACGGGTGACAATTGGCCGACATGTCATGACAGTAATCACTACGTGGCAGACAGTGCCGCAACCGGCGCAGGTTTTGTTCGGCGCATTTTTTCAAAATGTCATGGAGTCAAAAAATGTCACAAACCCAGGAGCCACAAAATGTGAAAGCCGAAAATCACCACCACTAAGGGGAAGCCGATAAATCGCCTAGCCCACGGGCACAATGCACATAGAGCAGGAGTGCGGCATGCCGCAGCAGTGCATGGAGAAAAAAAGGCCAAGGTGGAACCCCGGCGGTTCATCATGTCAGGAGAGAAAACGTGGAGCGGTGGGCCACAACTTTCAAAGCCGCACCAAACTCGCCTAGAGAAAGGTCACAATTGGGTGACAATTGATGCAGCCAGCCCCGGGCGTGTCGCAGACAGTAATCACTACGTAGGCCGCGGTGCCGCACCTCGGCGCAGGTTTTTTCAGCTGTGCATGGAGAAAAAAACGTGTCTCAATCCAGGAACCCCCGTCGGTTCATCATGTCATAGAAAACTGGAGCGGTGGAGCCACAACTAACGGGAAAGCCGCATTCAAATTCGCCTAGCCCACGGGTCACAATTGGCCGACAGGTAGATGCAGCCCGCCCATCGCTGTCGCAGACAGTAATCACTACTGGCCGCGGTGCCGCACCTCGGCGCAGGTTTTTTCAGCTGTGCATGGAGAAAAAAACGTGTCTCAATCCAGCATCCATTGCTCTGAGCTCACAACACTGGTATGAAAAATGGCAACGGGGAGTGAACATGTTCAGATGGCATGCAACAACCCGATGAAATGGCACAACTGATCAAATACGAACACCAACTGTATTGATACACACACAAGGAACGGTGCACTCAAGCATGGCTGTGGGTGGTGTGCAAAATGGACACCCACAATCATCTCACAAATGCAATATAAAATCTGTTGACCGACAAGCACAACGGGGCTCAACAGTCCTCGTCATCAAAGTCATCATCCTCATCATCACTGAAACCATTACGAGGGCTGTCCCAGCCACCATTGCTGAAATATCTGGATGACTCTCTAGAAACAATCACAGGACACTGTCGAGTGCTACGGCAATGTGACCAAGGCTCAGAGCCTACAAAATCTGCATCCGCATGTGGCCTCTCGCCATGTTGGACTGACGGATGTGCCCAGCCCGACTGTGTTAGGTATATTGCCTGCATGCAAGACAAAAATACATCATCCGGCAAAGCACGCATCGGTACACACAAAAATTTGTTAGTGAGATGAACCACGCGCTGGACGCGCCAACAACTGTCAACTTTGCATGACTTCAGTTCACTTGTATGTAAGGATGCGGGGGAGATCGCAGCAGTTGCGTGGCTATCTATGAGTACCGGCCTAGTTTTAGGACAAAGAAGGTGAGATACTGGGCCAAGAGAGAGACAGGGGTGCTCGAGAAAAAAATTGGCCATGGATGTTCACCTAAATTGTATCTACATGCCTCACAAGTTGTAGGGAACTGCACACCCAGGAATCCTGGAGTCGCAAAGGTTCCCTAACATGCCAAGAGGCCTCACAATCTACTTCATTGCAATCTCTGTATGGTTAATACGGCAATAAGAAAGAAACGCCTGATTAGTGCCAAGAAAAAGCAAGGCCAATCAACCAACAATATGCCCCGTTACAGGTAGGATGAACTCTAACGAGGCTGAAGGCTCTACGTCTGCAATTGACACTAGCAGGAGTCGTTCAGGGTGGGGTGTGGGGGGAGGGAATGACAAAAAGCTGTGATCTGAGCAAAAAGGATAAATATGCAAAGATGCTACCCATGCAAGGAAGCGAGACATAGTCCAGCAATGCCACGAATGTCAGCCGAGGCTACTGGATTGCAAAGAAGGTTCTACCGACAGCGAAGGAATTGGTACGAATAATGCCAACTATTTGTAGCTGAGAGCATCACCAGCGGGCTACAAAAAAATCATGCACGGAAGCTGGAAGAACAAGGCCAATGGTGGCTGACGCGCACAGCACGTTGATAATTTGAGGAATGAGCACTACATAAAGAATGATCACCGTTGCTCACCATCAAGAATTCGCCGCGCTGGACAGGCGACCAAGAGCTTGTCGCTGCCACATGCGAGGGGCCGCGTGCAAGCCCAACGGTATTAGGCATCACAAGTACACGCGCAAAATTGACACCACAATGGCAACACAGATGCACACATACGAATGTATAACGACCGAAAGCATAAACAGAGAATCAGTTGGTTAAGACAAGGAAAGTGGCGCAAGAGCAGCCCATGTCATGCAACTCTCAATCTGAACAAGGTTATGCCCTTCATGAAAACTAAATCAGATGTCGTTTGCATAGTCTATTGACCTTGTACGAATGAGATAGTGAAACTGCTGCAGCATTCATGGCAAGCACGGCTAACTTGGCATGAAACCGAGCGGCCCATAGCAGCCTTGGCCCTAGGGCGATACGTGAGAATGCCACGTGCGTACGGCATGCATGTTAAAGTCGATGCAAACTTATTAGTATTTCAGGCGAGGAATTCCTTGCTCACCTCAACTGGTAAAGAGTGGGCAGCTTCTGGATGTCCGAATGTGCTGTGCGTACCACTGAGCGAACAGATCGATTAAAGCTTTATTCTAGACCATGCCTATGTTTCTCCCCCGATGGCTGCTTGTAGCCTTGTCCGAGCTCGCTCCTGAATTCATTTGAGACGACGCCCTAATGGCTACATAAATCACGACGGTCATCAGTGAGCCTATGCTCCTATTCCAACCACCACGTGCGTTCATACAGAAGCGACATTGCTGGAAATCAAAAGGCACATAATCCCGCCTTGGCTGCGAGCCGATCGCAGCTCCCTTCCACCTTTCCCACCTGTGCAGCGTGGATAGATGTGCAACTCTAAGGTCTTTTTTTTTTCGCGTCGTCTTAACTTCAACTTCAACGGTAACACCCGCGCAACCACTGGAATTAGGGCTCGCAATTCGCCAAGTCCCATCAACGTCGCAAAGTCTGGTGTCGTCGCTCTTCCTGTCATCAATCATTAGTGCCAAATACTATCGTCATTACTGTCGTCATTAGAGGCCCTTTAGGCCTTTACTATCGTCAGTCACTCGCTTTGTGACGATAATAACGTACGGTAGATGGCATCAGTCGTACTTCCCGCCCCCCCCCCTGCCCACGTCCCCTTCCGATTTCGCCGCTACTACATCTCGCCCCAAGTAGAAGTTTGCATTTTGCCATACATTAGGAATAACTGACTGACGAAACTAGTAAAAAGACGACTGACATGACTCTCTAGTATCGCTTGGTTGGGACCGCTGGCCTGGCATCGTAACTGTTAGCCGTACCGTTCAGACTACAGTCCACAGCAGCCCCTAGCTTGGGAGTCTGGAATGAATGGACAAAAATCTTTCGCAACATGCGCAAGTCTGGAATCAACCCGTCAGGATCCTTGCGCAAAATTCAAATATTACGCCGAAACCGATGGCAAACGACTAGGTGCACGCAATGGCTAAGGCAGTGAGGGGCTGAGGGTACGCTCGAGCGAAGGGGCCACCTAGTTTTATGTAACCACAGAGTGTGCAATAACAAACGGGGCTGCAGGTCCACGAAACGACGTGATTTCTCTAGCAATTGCGGCGTAGCAGTTTGGATCATGATGTAGGTGCACTTAGGATGTATGTCGAGTTTAATTAAGCATGGAGGTAGCAATGAGGGACTGAGACACATCATATCCAGTTCTGAATCAAGCCGTTCTTTACGCTGAAACACAGCGCAAGCAAGATCTCCGGAACCTGCCGCCAAGCTCCTTAGCCGCTAAGGTTAGCAAAATTCTGCCAGCTTCTTTTACAGCGGTTAGCATGCCGTGCTCATGTGTATGAGGCCATTTCATGGCGGCCGGGTAAAGCTGGCCATGTCTTTGAGAGCTTTGAATATGTATTCTCTGAAGGCTTTCAATACCATGGTGCTTTCTGCGCTCGGCATCTTATGTGTGCCTTCGAATTGCCGTTTTCCTCTTCAATTGCGCGTGTACCTGCGGGTGACTGATACCGTTGGGCTGGCCTCACCTGCGGCCTACCCGCGAATGGCAGGCTAGCTCCTGGTCGAGACTTGTGGTGAGTAGTGGGTACCATCGCATACCTGGAGTCTGTACTTTGTTATCGACGTGCTGTATGTGGCATTGCTAGAATGCATCCAGTTCTTCCTGTTTCTAACTCCAATTACTTGGCATTTTTGCAATCATGCTCCGCCTACATTTAAACACACATGCGTTGCATTTTTTCATAAGGCTTCTTTGTTGTTGAAAGCCGTAAACTGTCTTTCTGCTATTTACATCCCGTCTGCTGCGACTTTCTCCGGTTTTCCCCCATTGACCCCGTCTCTGCTGCACTTTCCATCAGCTCCTTTTTGTTGACAATCAGCGCTTTTAACCTTGTTAGCAAATTGTAAAAATGACACTGTCTAATATATATGAGAAAAATCCTTGTGCCTATTTTTATTAGGAGTTCAGTCATTGGGCTCTAGGAGACATGTGTGATCAACTTTGAGGCTCGTCCTTTGGGATAAAACCTCCAAAGAGTCACACCACTGGACGAGTTATCTTGAACCAGAACTTTTTGTTGGAACACTGACTGAGAGCAGCACGCTTAAGGTTTTGTAAGAAAATCATTTTTTCTCTGAAACGCCATAGCTCCTTTCTAATCATTGTGATTGTGTTGCGTATTCCTTGTCAGTCAGTTAGTTATGTATTCCTTATCATGGGACAGGCGGAGGGGGGCTAATAATTCCTCATGGGGGCAGCAAGGGAGTTGGTAGCACACGCAGTTATGAGCTTTGCTTCTTTCAACATGTTGCTCATAATATCCAATTTCGTGGTTTCTTGGTCTTTGGCATCTTCATAGTAGTAGTGCTAGGGTCTCACTTGGTCACCCTTACAATGTTAGTGCCCTTCAGCAATCTCATTTTTAGTCAATTAGGCTTCAATGGTCATCGATTTGAAATGGGAAGCGTAGTGAAGGCCGGTTCACGCCGAGAGAAACGCAGCGCTGCCGATCCAAGAGTGCAGCCGTGCACGAAGCTCGCAAAGCTGCCTGCAGCAGCACCACCACCGCCGGCAGCGCCGACAATCCTGCCCCCGACAGCACTCCCTTCAACAACCGCCACAGCATCGGTGCCATCATCCATGTTGCCTGCGCAAAGAGCAGATGAAGACATGGCCTCGGTAGAGGCGGCGCTGGCCGCGCTCCTTGCCAAGAAGGAGGCAATGATTGCAGCCAGAAAGGCGGCCGATGTCTCCCATGCAACCCCTGAAGTAAGTCTCAGGAGTGGGTGGGGTTGTAAACCTGGACATGGTTATGAGTGGTGTGATTTGGGGGGTTGCAAACAGGGGTAGTTCATGAGTGGGCAGAGTGGGGGCTGTGGGAAATTGGGGTTATTTATGAGTGGAGGGGCTGTAAACTGGGTTGTTTTTTAGTGGGCTGAGCGGGGGCTGTTGGGGGGTTGTCAACCGCGTTATTTATGTGGGCTGGGCGGGGGCTGTCGGAAACTGGGATTATTTATGAGTGGGCAGTGTGTGAAACTGTTTTTTTTTTTTTTTTAACAACTGATTGAGGAGGTTGTAAACACTTGGGATTATTTATGAGGGGGGGGGGGACTGTAAACTCGGTGGCATTTGAGGTGGCTGAGTGGCGCACTCGTTTTTCATAGCCCCCGGGGGCTGTGGAGAACTGGGGTTAATATGAGGGGGAGGTTGTAAACTGCATGGGTGGTTTATGAGTGGGCTGAGTGGGGGGCTGTAGGAACCTGGGGTTATTTATGAGAGGGGGGGTCTAAACTGGTGTGGTTTATGTCAGAGTGGGCTGAGTGGGGCTGTGGAAACTGGGATAATGTGTGGGTGGGGGGTTGTATTTAACTGGATTGTTTATGAGTGGGCTGAGCAGGGGCTGTCATAAACTGGGATTATTTATGAGTAGGCAGTGTGTGAAAAGTGGGATTTTTTTGTTTTTGATTACTGATTGAGGGGGTTGTAAACCATTGGGATTATTTATGAGGGGGGCGGGTTGGAAACTGGGTGGTTTATGGGTGGCTGAGTGGTGACTGTGGGAAACTGGGGTTATTTATGAGAGGGGGGTCTAAACTGGGGTGGTTTATGTCAGAGTGGGCTGAGTGGGGGCTGTGGGAAACTGGGATAGTGTATGAGTGGGGGGGTCTAAACTGGGTTGTTCATGAGTGGGCTGAGCGGGGGCTGTCAGAACCTGGGATTATTTATGAGTGGGCAGTGTGTGAAACTGGGATTTTTTTTTTTTTTTTTAATGAGTGATTGCAATTTTACAACCCCCTCATGAGGGGGTTGTAAACACTGGGATTATGAGTTTGCGGGCGGGGAGGCCGCCTTGCTGTTCTTGAAACCCATTCAAGGATGTTCTAGGCAACACGTTGATTTTGATGTGCAACATTTCTATTGATCGAGGCTGTGAAAGGCTATGACACATCTTGAGTGTTTAAACTTGCCTTTTTTTTCTGCTCACAGGGAGACAAGGTGCCGGCCTCCTCGTCGTCGTCCACTTGACATCGTCATCTAGGCACTACGGCTGCGCATGTTTGTTTTTGTTTTCTTGATCTATACCGAGCGCTTTCTTGTTCATGAATTGGTTACTAGGGTGCGGTGGCAGATGAGACAATTGACACCAACCATCCGTTCATGTTTCTTGCGCATGTGCGTTTTTTAATGCATTCCAGGAACATTCCGAGATTTCTGTCACGCAACGACAAGCGCCAAGCCGGCGTTTGCAAATTGTCACTGATCGATAATCACTGTTGAAGAATGAAGAATCAAGACTGAAGAATGAAGATCTGTTACATTTATCTTTATATTTGTAATAAAGAAATCGCGAGGCGTGCTTTTCATCCGTTTTGCTTTGGAATGTGTTCTGATATATCTGTGTGACATGTCACGATATATCTGTGTGATATGTCATGATCGCCCGTGGTTTTATGTCACTGTTTTCTCCCTAGATTTATCAGTGACAATGTCACGGATTTTGTCGCCCTTTTTTCCTGATATATCAGTGACAATGTCACGGATTTTGTCACCCTTTTTTCGTGATATATCAGTGATAATGTCACGGATTTGTCACCCTTTTTTCGTGATATATCAGTGATAATGTCACGGATTTGTCACCCTTTTTTTCGTGATATATCAGTGATAATGTCACGGATTTGTCACCCTTTTTTTCGTGATATATCAGTGATAATGTCACGGATTTTGTCAGTGCGTTTTGTCAAGTCGTGACATTGATATTTTGTGATAATTTCCTTGTTTTTGTCACAAAGATAATCACAGAATATGCTGGTTTTATCACATGATTTGTCACGAAATGTCACAGAATATCACAGTTTTGTCACAAAAAATCACAAAGTGTCACATTTTGTCACATCCACATCACAAAATGTCACGTGACATGTCACAAAATATCACAAAATGTCACACCCCCCTTCCTAGTGCCGCACCTCGGCGCAGGTTTTTTCAGCTGTGCATGGAGAAAAAAACGTGTCTCAATCCAGGAACCCCCGTCGGTTCATCATGTCAGCCTAGAAAACTGGAGCGGTGGAGCCACAACTAACGGGAAAGCCGCATTCAAATTCGCCTAGCCCACGGGTCACAATTGGCCGACAGGTAGATGCAGCCAGCCCCGGGCGTGTCGCAGACAGTAATCACTACTGTAGGCCGCGGTGCCGCACCTCGGCGCAGGTTTTTTCAGCTGTGCATGGAGAAAAAAACGTGTCTCAATCCAGGAACCCCCGTCGGTTCATCATGTCAGCCTAGAAAACTGGAGCGGTGGAGCCACAACTAACGGGAAAGCCGCATTCAAATTCGCCTAGCCCACGGGTCACAATTGGCCGACAGGTAGATGCAGCCAGCCCCGGGCGTGTCGCAGACAGTAATCACTACTGTAGGCCGCGGTGCCGCACCTCGGCGCAGGTTTTTTCAGCTGTGCATGGAGAAAAAAACGTGTCTCAATCCAGGAACCCCCGTCGGTTCATCATGTCAGCCTAGAAAACTGGAGCGGTGGAGCCACAACTAACGGGAAAGCCGCATTCAAATTCGCCTAGCCCACGGGTCACAATTGGCCGACAGGTAGATGCAGCCAGCCCCGGGCGTGTCGCAGACAGTAATCACTACTGTAGGCCGCGGTGCCGCACCTCGGCGCAGGTTTTTTCAGCTGTGCATGGAGAAAAAAAACGTGTCTCAATCCAGGAACCCCCGTCGGTTCATCATGTCAGCCTAGAAAACTGGAGCGGTGGAGCCACAACTAACGGGAAAGCCGCATTCAAATTCGCCTAGCCCACGGGTCACAATTGGCCGACAGGTAGATGCAGCCAGCCCCGGGCGTGTCGCAGACAGTAATCACTACTACATAGGCCGCGGTGCCGCACCTCGGCGCAGGTTTTTTCAGCTGTGCATGGAGAAAAAAACGTGTCTCAATCCAGGAACCCCCGTCGGTTCATCATGTCAGCCTAGAAAACTGGAGCGGTGGAGCCACAACTAACGGGAAAGCCGCATTCAAATTCGCCTAGCCCACGGGTCACAATTGGCCGACAGGTAGATGCAGCCAGCCCCGGGCGTGTCGCAGACAGTAATCACTAAGTACTGTAGGCCGCGGTGCCGCACCTCGGCGCAGGTTTTTTCAGCTGTGCATGGAGAAAAAAACGTGTCTCAATCCAGGAACCCCCGTCGGTTCATCATGTCAGCCTAGAAAACTGGAGCGGTGGAGCCACAACTAACGGGAAAGCCGCATTCAAATTCGCCTAGCCCACGGGTCACAATTGGCCGACAGGTAGATGCAGCCAGCCCCGGGCGTGTCGCAGACAGTAATCACTACTGTAGGCCGCGGTGCCGCACCTCGGCGCAGGTTTTTTCAGCTGTGCATGGAGAAAAAAACGTGTCTCAATCCAGGAACCCCCGTCGGTTCATCATGTCAGCCTAGAAAACTGGAGCGGTGGAGCCACAACTAACGGGAAAGCCGCATTCAAATTCGCCTAGCCCACGGGTCACAATTGGCCGACAGGTAGATGCAGCCAGCCCCGGGCGTGTCGCAGACAGTAATCACTACTGTAGGCCGCGGTGCCGCACCTCGGCGCAGGTTTTTTCAGCTGTGCATGGAGAAAAAAACGTGTCTCAATCCAGGAACCCCCGTCGGTTCATCATGTCAGCCTAGAAAACTGGAGCGGTGGAGCCACAACTAACGGGAAAGCCGCATTCAAATTCGCCTAGCCCACGGGTCACAATTGGCCGACAGGTAGATGCAGCCAGCCCCGGGCGTGTCGCAGACAGTAATCACTACTGTAGGCCGCGGTGCCGCACCTCGGCGCAGGTTTTTTCAGCTGTGCATGGAGAAAAAAACGTGTCTCAATCCAGGAACCCCCGTCGGTTCATCATGTCAGCCTAGAAAACTGGAGCGGTGGAGCCACAACTAACGGGAAAGCCGCATTCAAATTCGCCTAGCCCACGGGTCACAATTGGCCGACAGGTAGATGCAGCCAGCCCCGGGCGTGTCGCAGACAGTAATCACTACTGTAGGCCGCGGTGCCGCACCTCGGCGCAGGTTTTTTCAGCTGTGCATGGAGAAAAAAACGTGTCTCAATCCAGGAACCCCCGTCGGTTCATCATGTCAGCCTAGAAAACTGGAGCGGTGGAGCCACAACTAACGGGAAAGCCGCATTCAAATTCGCCTAGCCCACGGGTCACAATTGGCCGACAGGTAGATGCAGCCAGCCCCGGGCGTGTCGCAGACAGTAATCACTACTGTAGGCCGCGGTGCCGCACCTCGGCGCAGGTTTTTTCAGCTGTGCATGGAGAAAAAACGTGTCTCAATCCAGGAACCCCCGTCGGTTCATCATGTCAGCCTAGAAAACTGGAGCGGTGGAGCCACAACTAACGGGAAAGCCGCATTCAAATTCGCCTAGCCCACGGGTCACAATTGGCCGACAGGTAGATGCAGCCAGCCCCGGCGTGTCGCAGACAGTAATCACTACTGTAGGCCGCGGTGCCGCACCTCGGCGCAGGTTTTTTCAGCTGTGCATGGAGAAAAAAACGTGTCTCAATCCAGGAACCCCCGTCGGTTCATCATGTCAGCCTAGAAAAGTGCAAAGCGGTTGAGCCACAAGCTAGAACGTATATAAAATGTCAAACATCGATAGGAAAACGATGCTTTTAAAAGCTTTACCAGGCATGGATGGCGTTCACCTTGGCCCAGGCGGTGGCCGCAAAATGGCGCATTTCGGCACACCAAAGCTGTGCAGCATGGTCGCTGGATTCGGCGATTTCTGGCCACCCTTGCACGTTTACGACTACTATGTAGCCATAAAAAGTAAAAGAAACCGCATATATCCTTTAAAATACGCCGGAAATGTATTGCTGTCAGACGTTTCTATCGTCCGGCCTGTCGCAGTTTTTTCCAGCAAGAACGCTGCCGCACCTATCAAATGGCATTCCCGCGAACCAAAAACGTGGCCTGTAGGAACTTTAGGACGTTTCATCAATAGCCTAAGTTTGGACAGAAAATTCGAACGCAAACGTAAATGCCATGCGTGGGCGCAAGCCGCACATGGCCAGGTCGTCGTTTTCCGGAATGCACGTTGTACGTGAAAAAGTACCCTGACCCCTTGTACTTTGACCGGCCAGAACACCTCTATAACTTTGTCAAAAGTATGCAAACCCTAGTACCATGCTGTGAAGAATTTTATAAACTTTCGATCTTCTCAGCTAAACTTTTCCTAATTCTCAATAGATTTCGCGGCATCTGGTCCCCCGAGAAGGGGCCGATGCATCGGCTGGAACTCGATTTTTGGCGGAAAATCGGCAGCAAGACCATTTAGGGGTTAAATAGGACTGAGGAAAACTCAGTCCTTCAAAACGGACCGAGTACCATTTAAAGGTGAGGAGCACAGGTGCCGGGCCAGCCTTACCCCGCGCGCGGGGAAGGCGGACAGCCGACATGTCCAGCTCACCAGTGAGTTGCATGGGGGCAAGAATGGCGCGCTTGAATGCCTCAAGCAGGCTCGTGGAGGTCTCACCTGCCGGGCGCCGGCTCAGTGGTCGAAGTGCTTGACGATGAGTCGATGACATGCATTGTGGCTGCGCTTGTCGAGCTCGGCCGCCTCGCGAAGGTCGAGGGCTTGTTGCTTGAGTTGTGCCGTGATGGTGGAGGTGGTGGAGGTGGTGTGTTGCTTAAGCAAGTCCGCCCAGGTGGAGGGAGCATCGCCGGCCGGGCCAGCACACTACGATACGCTTCCGCGGAAACCTTTTTCAGCGGGGAAAGTGCCCCCGGGCTTCCGGAGCAAATTCAGCAAGCGCTGCGGAACTTAGATACTAAAATTTCGTTTTTGGTTCGTACCGTACAGCCAATCATTTTGCGCCCGGATCCAATTGTGATCTGGGCACTGAACACGAAAATTTCAGCGGAACGCACGAAACACCAACGCAACTACAGAAAATTTTCAGTGACGAAGCTGTAGTACCGTGTACCCAAGCAAAATGTAGTAGGACTTCGCTAAATTCACGTTCGGAATTTTTCCCCGCATGCAAGATTCCCCCGCAAGATTCCACCGCATGATTCCCCCCGCTAGGTTCAGGCTCCAGTCGATGCTCGCCAAATGGCGCAAAAAAAGAAACATATGTTAAAATCAACGGTGCGAATCCTCGTTACCGCTCGGGTAACATTCTCACTCATTTCGCGTCAACAAAAACCGTATCGTAGTGGCAGGCGCCGGCTGGGCGGCGATGTCCTTCATGCACCGCCTGGTGCATGAGGCCGGCGGTGTCATGCAAGCAATCAAGGGCGGTGGCGGTGGCTTGAAGGCGTTGGTCGAGGTCGAGGAGCTGGGCGGTGATGTCGGCAGTGGAGGCGGAAATGGCAGTGGAGGTGGAGGCGGCGGCGCGGTGGAAATGTGAGGAAGTTCAGTAGCCAGCGTGCCGCCGATGGCTGCTACTGACGTCGGCAGCAAGGGGGTTCACGTGCTGCTGAAAGGCTTCCGCGAGGATGGAACGAAGTGTGGGGGCGGAGATGGATGGAGCCCAGATCTCGCCGTCGGAGCGCTGGAGGAGGGAGTTGAGGATGGCGTGCTGGAGTTCGGGGCGGGTGCATGCGGCCCGGGCAGCAGGGGGAGGTGTCGCCAGAGGCGGCCGTCCGGGAGGATGAGGCGATTGTTGTCGTGGAGATGGAGGCTGGCACAGGTCGTAAAGCGAAGCGTTTAGTCCCCGAAGAAGATGCATCGCAGAGCGTAGAATAATCGATGATCGAGAGTGTAGAATAATAGTCAGGCCTAGCCGTGGCCTTGTACATGTACGCCTACTATGTAGGCACTATACCAGCTGATGCCTTAGCATTCTAGCTTTATGTAGTCATGTACATACATGTGTGCCTATGATGTGCCACGCTCTGCAGATGATGCCTAGCTTTATTTAGTCGCGACCGGAGGATGTGGCGACCGGAGAGCGGCCGAGCCATGGAGACATCGATGAGCAGGTGGCAACCCTGCCCGTCGTCATAGTCAAGCACGGTAATTAATGTCGGGGCGGTGGTTGGGTGAGTAATGAATATATATCGGCGAACGTCCCATCCTCCATGAGGAAGGAGAGTTGAGTGGGTTCGCCGTAGCAGGCTGCTGTCCACGCCGGCAAGAAGGTCAGGGAACGCCTCGCCGACGGCCTCAAAGATGCTAGCCTTGGTGACAGCATTGAACGCATTGTGGCAATCCACCTTCAGCGCCACATGGGTCGGATGCGTCGCTAGGTAGGCCTGAACTGTGTGCACGATGATGTCGCTGCCCCCTTTGGTGGCGACGCCAAGCTGGGCCGCGACGGACTCCTCAGTATCACTCCGGTTGGGGCAGAAGTAGGCGCGAAACTCGGGGGCCTCTCTATATATTAAATATATAATTACTTACAGCAGAGTGAAATCACTCAAACCAAAGCAAACGCCCAGCTATAAACCTATATACAGAGCCATGTCAAAGCTCTATACTACGATAAGACCAATGGAAACTCCTAACGGGAGGAACCTAATAGCCCTGCTGCACCGCAAAATCAGCCCGCGTACGGCGGAGCATGATATCAGCCATGGCCCGAGTCAGCGCCACCAACAAGCGCTGACGCCAATATGACGTTCAGGTCCGCGCCGACCCGGTCGATGATGCATGGGGCCCGATGGCCCTCCAGGTCCAGCACCGGTCCTCCCGGAGCTGGCAACACTCCTTGAAGAAGGCGGAGGTCAGGGGCCCCATGGCCCCAAACTCGTCCAGGACAAAGGGCACCACACGATGGTGCCCGACGTCGCCATATATAGGCCAGGAGCTTGGCCCGCTCCGCCCGGTCCGCCGTACGTGTAACCTGCCGTGAGGGAGGCCCCAGCCACGTGGCTAAGAGCCAAGGGCCGCGCCACCGAAACGTCAATAAGCAGATGCCGGCCACCCCCCTCAAAGTCCAGCACCACGATGTCATCAGGCCGGTGGTTGGGGGAATAGAAGGCAGGGCCATCCGCCTCCTCGGACCGGATGTTCGCGTGGCCGGGGGAAAACCGACCGAACCATGGCGAGCACCACCGTCATGCAGGACCTCGGACAGTGTGCAAAAACAAATACCAATTCTGATTCTGTTGGCCCCCCATGCAGGCAAGGTAGTGAGTCCCCGTGGGATCCAGCGGCTGCCCACAGCTACCACAAGGCCGCCCGGCCGGAACAAGAGGCTGCGGGGCCGCAAAGAGCTGGTGCCGGAGGCGCCACCGAGTAGTGGCTGGGAGCTAAGGCGAATAGGGGGGCATGCATGGGAAGAGCACGAACTTGGTACGCCGAGCCCACACTCCGCAATGAAAGCGAGAACGTACAGCCACGCACGTCCCTGGGCGTTGAGGTCCGCGAAGAGCCATCCACTCAATCAGCCGTGTGCACTGATTACCCGCGTAGGTTTTCTGATGTTTATCGATGACGCGAGCAGGGAATGCGGCGCGGGAGATTGGACGGAGGCGACGGAGGGAGTGCCGCGAGGGAGGCGGTGCTGTACCGCCTGAGCGGCACGGACGGGAGAACAGGCCTGCTGGATCTCAGCATAGGCCTCCTGGATGTAATGAATATATATTAAAAATAGAATTACTTACAGCAGAGTGAAATCACTCAAACCAAAGCAAACGCCCAGCTATAAACCTATATACAGAGCCGTGTCAAAGCTCTATACTATGATAAGACCAATGGAAACTCCTAACGGGAGGAACCTAATAGCTTGAGGCGGTGCCGGGCGGCCAAGACCTTGGGGTCCTGGCGGTAGAGCGGGCCGGGGCGGCGGCGGGGCATGACCGCGGCAGGTGCCGGGCCGGCGCCAGCAACGGGGCACGGGCCGCAAAGCCTGCAAAAATGGCGGCGTTGGGAGCGCTGCATTAAAGGTGGCGAGGCGCTTGGCGATGGGTTTGCTGGCGTTGGGTTTGCAGGCCCAGTCGACTGGGCAAGGACGATGGCGAGTGGGTTAGGCTGGGAGCCGGAAAGCTCCTTTTCCAAACCCCGTTTTGCTTTTGGAGTCGTCATATGGCTGCTTGTCACGTGCGTAGCTGGATACTGCGTGTCAGCCGTAACCGATTATACTGGCGTGTGCGTCTTAGAAAGGCGCATCGAATGCAAGTGGTCTGACCGAATTTGGGGCTCAGACGCAAAAGATCTGAGCTCCGCCGTCAGCCATTTTTGTCACTGTCATGCTAGGTAGTGGACAGCTGATGTGTGCCTATGATGTCGGTAGGCCATAGACACGGCATGGCTAATGCAATGACTGACCAGCTAGACCTTTTCAGTGGTTTTCCATTAATTGCGGGTATTTCCTCCTAAATGGTAAGTAAATAAGTACTTGCACGTGTCATGCGCATGGGCATGCCACAGAGTACTATGCTAGTCTGCATTGCAAAAGTAATTACACGAAAGTTACAAATATCATCTGCATTTAATTAATTAATTAATTAGGAACATAACTCCGTTGGGAGTATCTGTCTGTAGCACATAGCCCAGAGAGGGGGAATTAATTAATTAATTAATTAATAGACACGTGAGAGGGGGCATATGAGCCTATAATACATTCGAAGCTACTTCCTGCAAGGGTGGGAATGTAAACGACCCTTGCATCATGTCCCATACTCTCATGTCCCGAGTTACTCTCTGCTGAGATGCCATGTGTACACCAGCTATAGCCTAGCCACATATACCGTCAAGTCCGATGTTTTTTGCAACGTCACCCACATCTGTTCGGTGCTGCCCCTTGGCACAAAAGCTCTACAAACAGGTCGTGGACCGGCTGGATCGCATAGTATCTCCGCACATCTGAACCCTGTGATGCCAGATCTCCTTTGCGGCCGTTCCGACACTATACTTTTCGTCCGAGGGTGGTAAAAAGCATCCGAGGCGTAAATTACGAGGTGGTAATTTACCGTCAAGACTACTCTTACAGTTTAGATACTACGTCGTAGTCTGTGTCGTAAGTTACGAACTAGATCCGAGGTGAGATCCGACGTAGTAATTTACGAGGTAGTAATTTACGAGGTAGTAATTTACGAGGTAGTAATTTACGAGATAGTAATTTACGAGGTAGTAATTTACGAGGTAGTAATGTACGAGGTAGTAATTTACGAGGTAGTAATTTACGAGGTAGTAATGTACGAGGTAGTAATTTACGAGGTAGTAAGGTACGAGGTAGTAATTTGCGAGGTAGTAATTTACGAGTTGGTAATTTACGATCCCGGTACTCGGTCCCGTAGGTTACGACGTCGTATGCTTCTCGCGTACACTACCGGTACTACAATCATGTCGCTATGTCGTTCTGAATTGCAGTACGCATGTCACTTTGATTTCACTTATCATTTCGGTCAACCTAACCCCTAACACCCATTTACCCGGGGGAAAAAAATGAATGGCATTTGCAGCAAGGCTCATGCAAGACGAGTTCCTATTTCATAAAAAATTTCATTATTAAATGCAGGATTACATGTCATGCACAAAAATCCAACGCCTTCACAGAAAATAGCATATCAAGTCTTCTGACGACAATATCAAGTCAATATCAAATTCGTGGCTTCTCTTCGTGGCTTGAAATACTGTTTCCATGCGGTGCTTAGGACAGCTCCGGGGATGTCGGCACCGCACAGAAGCTCCATCCGGGAGCAAGTGCGCCGGGGGAAGATGTTGTACATCCAGAGCTCGATATGTGCGGGAAGCCGTCGTGTTGGAAACCGAGGTGTCTGCACATAATTCCGCGCGCAGGCAGCTTGTGCCTTTACGGGGGAAGACCTGCGACACAAAAACCGTGTCCGGACAATGCAATACGGAGAAATGGCAACGGCAGATGGAGTCGGCTAAGGCCGCTTGTAAGGAAAGTGATTTTTAATGCACGAATAAATGTATAATGCATGCTACATCGCCATCGCTTGGGCGGTGAAAAGACAAGGACCAACCACATGCCCCCACCTACCCTTCGTGCATCCCGCCCTTGACGAGGCACAACCATGTGCCCCCACCTACCCTTTGTGCGTCCCTCCCTTGACAAGAAACAAGCACGTGCACCTATCTAACCTTTGTGCATCCCTTCCTTGGCAAGGAACAAGCACACCCACCCACCTACTCCACATGCATCCCTCCCTTGACAAGGAACAAGCACGATCACCCAGCTACCCACTAGCACGGCAGCAAGGCAGACCTTACAATGGCAAGTGATGTTTATCGGTAGAAACTGTTAGACAACTAGCAAACGAGCCAGCCGGTGAAGAGCAAGGCACGCATGCAAGGAATTTGTCGTTGCCTATGTCTACGCTTGTGTTTGTCACTGCAGTTGAAATCTGCATTTGCATCAGCAGGCCCGATCGAACCCCATGTCGCCACCCGCATTTCCACTTATACTTCACGGCCCCTTATTCTTCTCTTGTGCCTGCCTTTGCCCTAACTGTTACCCTAGCATCTGCCCTTGCCCCTATCCTTTGATCCCCAGTGTTTGCCGTTGCCCTCATCCTTTCCCTAGTGCCTGCCCTTGTCTTCATCTTTTCCCTTGTGCCTGCCCTTGCCCTTGTCCGTTCCCTCGTGCTTGACTTGTCCTAATCTCTTTCCCTTGCGCCTGCCCTTGCCCTTATCCGCTTCCCTTGTGCCTGCCCCTGCCCTTGCCCTTGTCATTTCCCTTGAGCCTGCCCTTTTGGCAAGCACAAGTGCCTTTGTCCTTTCCTTGGCCTTGTGCTTGCTCTTCCAGTTTCCCTTTCCTTTGCTCGTGCGGTTGCCTTTGCTCTTACCCGGGTGCTTGCCCTTGCCGTTTGCAAGCTGCATTATTGTCTTAGCAAGCTAGCAAGTGCAAACTGGCACTGAGCCAGAAATGCAAGCAAAGCAGCCAGTGTAAATAAGGATGGACGGGAACAGTAGAAAGCTAGGGGTGGCAACGGTGCTAGAGCTCATGGCAACAAGGTGGTCCCATTCTTGCTGCATTGGGTGCGTTGCGTGGGTGGGATATTGCGAGAGGGGGACATTCTTGCCTTGGTTGTGTTTTCACATGCACCCGGTGCTTGAATTTATGCGTGCAAGGGTGGCTGGTATCCCAACCAACAGCCTAAGAGGAAAAAGAGTGCTTAGAAAGCAAGAATGACTTAATGTTGGTAATAGCAGTGGCGGCGGCAGCAAAAACTGTTGTTATAGATGCAAGCTACAACACTGCGGATGGTTTCTCACACTAATGTGGATAATGATAATGCATGCCACTTAACGGGACCATATAAACCACAACAAGAATAAATCGTGAGAGCAAAAGAAAGGGGAGTACAAAATGGCCGGCTTACCTAGCTACAGCAAAAAAATTACATGAAAAACAAGATAACTCACCTTTGTCGCAGCAGTGACCATATCAGACAGCTCACAAAAACTTGTTGATCCTTGAAACTTCCTGCTTGAAGGCAGCCACCAACGGTCTGGAGTTTTCACCCCAGTCCTTCTCAACAGCCAAGGAAAAGGGAAAGAGAGAGGAGGGGTGCGGGAGGGACAAGAGAGCGGGGGTGGGAAGGGAGAGAGAGAGAGAGAGAGAGAGAGAGAGAGAGAGAGAGAGAGAGAGAGAGAGAGAGAGAGAGAGAGAGAGAGAGAGAGAGAGAGAGAGAGAGAGAGAGAGAGAGAGAGAGAGAGGGAGAGAGAGAGAGAGAGAGAGAGAGAGAGAGAGAGAGAGAGAGAGAGAGAGAGAGAGAGAGAGAGAGAGAGAGAGAGAGAGAGAGAGAGAGAGAGAGAGAGAGAGAGAGAGAGAGAGAGAGAGAGAGAGAGAGAGTAGGAGAAGTGCGGGTGGGGGTGGGAGAGGTGGGATGGAAGATTCACTACGTTAGCAGGCGACTAAACTGCTACAATGACACAAAACCACGGAGCTAGGCCCTTCACTCCATCAGATCAGAGTGAAAACCCATGTTGAAACTGGGACAAATGCCATTAGAATGTTACTATGACCGTGGCTAGTAAACGTGAATTGACACCCAGGTTGTGACTTCAACGATTGGAGGCAACCTTGCCAAGTCTCCCAAATGCAGTCGGCTAGACAAGCTTCACAAAAAACGCAGCAAACATGTTAACGTTGCTAATATTCCAACGACGCGCATCCGCAGTCCGGCTGCCAATGAAGTCTTCTTGGTCGCCAGCTGTGCACAGAGGAGTAACCGCTAGAGACGCCAATTTCCGAACAACTCATTACAATTACAAAGCGCAGGAAGCAGATGGCTATGCATCAACAATTACTTCCGCTCGCCCTCGTATTTAGCCAGGTCTATCTGCCCAAACTGGGTAAATGTTTTGCGATCGGTGAAATTGGCACTCTAGTGACTTACTTTCCCAGAAAGTGTCCATTCACACGACAACCGACTCACGCTCACACGTCGTGAGGAGTTGCCGATAGGATAAAGAAGCCGAACGATGAATTGCTGTACATAAATGCCACGCTAACGGCGTCGTGAACTGACTTCTTGCAATCACGATTGAAGTGCCCGGCCCAACAACAAATTGGCGACACACGACCCCGCAACTGGAAAAGAATTCTGGCCACATTGATATACATCGGTTTGATAAAGTAAAACCTCGCATTCGGTTCTGGCTAGCCTCAAACGCATGCGCCTTGAAACCTTTATCCTCCTGGCGGCCACAGTTTCTCGGTTCTCTTGTTCCGTTGGTCGTGCCGCTAGCGTGCCAGCCGCTCCAGTCCCTAAAATTCAAATTCGTGTTGTTCGAGAAAACGTTGTCGGGTCGGCGACGGCACGATGCCGGGCCGGGCTGCATGGGCCATGGAGGGTGGTGGTACACAAATACCGTACAGGTGGTACCATACACAACTGCAGCCAGGACAACAGCCGGGCGCTGCGTACCTGCCGTGGGAAGGAGGGGGTGGTACACAAATACCGTACAGGTGGTACACAACTGCAGCCAGCACAACAGCGAGTCGCTGCGTACCTGCCGTGGGAAGGAGGGAGGTGGTACACAAAAACCGTACAGGTGGTACACAACTGCAGCCAGCACAACAGCGAGTCGCTGCGTACCTGCCGTGGGAAGGAGGGGGGTGGTACACAAATACCGTACAGGTGGTACACAACTGCAGCCAGCACAACAGCGAGTCGCTGCGTACCTGCCGTGGGAAGGAGGGAGGTGGTACACAAAAACCGTACAGGTGGTACACAACTGCAGCCAGCACAACAGCGAGTCGCTGCGTACCTGCCGTGGGAAGGAGGGGGGTGCTACACAAATATCCGACCTATATATTAGCGATAGCCGCCGCCTATTAAACAGGTCCTATTCATCACGAGCGTCAACGCCCCGTCATCGCCCCGTCATCCAGTGTTTTTTTTAGTGGCGATATGCCGCCAAATGTGGCGGTGTGGCACTTTTTTTGGCAAAATGTGGCGGTGCCACCCACTTTGACAGGGCACCCAAGAAGCCACAATTTGGCCGTGCTGTTCTACTTTGTAGTTTCGTTTCGCCACAGGGTGGCCGTGCCTGAAGTTCACTCTAGTACAGGTTACGCCACAATTGGCGGTGTCAGCCGGTCTTCCGGCCGGCGTTCCGCCACAAGCCTCCCCAGTACTAGAACTACTATGAGTACTACTATGACTGACTGACTTACTGACTGCATAGTGCATGTACGTAGAGCCCGGCCAAGTGCCAAGTGGCAAGTGGCCCGCTGCCAGAGACCAGAGTGCACTGTGCAGACTGCAGCTTGTGTGCATTTTCACTTTTCAGGCTTCAGCTGGCTGGCGGCCTGGCGGCTGGCGCCTCAGTTATTACGTCACTCGCCAGCCATACAGTACTGTACTGCATTGACTAATGTGTTTCGACTTTCGGCACTACAGTAATCGTTTTGTTAAGCAGTGGCTGTAGTAGTAATCGTTGTTGTTAATTTACCAAGTACGCCCGGCGCCGATGCCTGAGACGGAGACGCTCGCCCGCCTTGTGTACAGGCATTCACGCCTTAAGTTGGGTTCGAGGTTTTTGGTCAACCCAACTTCAGGCGTGAACCTAACTTAAGGCGTGAATGATTATACTAAATTCTACTAGTTTGAACTTAAGATAATTAAACATACTATTCTGAACTACTTTGAACTTGGAATGCCAGTACGGCGCCGCGCCGCGCTGACCCCGCTGCCGGTAGGGTCATTTGCTGCACCAAAAAGCCAGCCCGCCACACGTGGCCGTGCCAAGCCTAATTTTAATTGGCTTAAAGCCACACATTGGCCGAGTAAACTCAAGTTTTCATAGTTCGAAACGCCACAAGTGGCCTAGCGCCACTAGTAACGAAAACCTTAAAAAAAACACTGCCGTCATCGCCCGGCCGAGGGCCTTAACCTGTTAACTGTTTATTCGGAGTGATAGTCAACGACCTATACTACCAATAGCTGCCGCATATCAAACATCGGTTTTTCATCGGGCCCGTCGAGGGCGATGACGGTGACGGTCGTCACCGTCATCGCCCTCGACGGGCCAACATCTAAACTCTTCTCTTAATCAACAATCTATATTACCAATAGCCGCCGCCTATCAAACAGATCCTATTCATCACGCGCGTCAACGCCCCGTCATCGCCCCGTCATCGCCCCGTGATCGCCATGCCGAGCCAGCCGAGGGCCAACCTCTTAACTCTTTACATTTGTATTCGGAGTAGTAGTCAACGACCTATATTACCAATAGCCGCCGCATATCAAAAAGGTCGTATTCATGACGCCCGTCGAGGGCGATGACGGTGACGCCGTCACCGTCATCGCCCACGGGCCAACATCTAAACTCTTCTCTTAATCAACAATCTATATTACCAATAGCCGCCGCCTGTCAAACAGATCCTATTCATCACGCGCGTCAACGCCCCGTCATCGCCCCGTCATCGCCCCGTCATCGCTCCGTGATCGCCATGCCGACTGCCGAGGGCCAACCTCTTAACTCTTTATTCGGAGTAATAGTTAACTGCCGGCATTGCCATACAAGAAGAAGCTCTCGATCCTAGGTATAGACTACCTCGGGTATCATCATCGTAATTGCTAGCATCGAGATCATTCATACCTACCGACGATGGCCAGCTGCAAAAGAAAAATGTCGACCAACAGACAGGACCTATCGCCGGGAACCCTCAAGGCAATAAGGGCGAGACAGGCTTTCACCGTTAAGTAAAGTTGTCCACATCGTGCTAAGGAATTTGTGCTAATCTATGAGTACCTATATGGACACTTTGTCGCATTTTTTACATGGCAAATAAGCGATGTATGTGTCATGTAGGCTGCCATTGGTGCATGCATGCATGGGCCAGCAATGATGGTCAGAGGTACATTGTGCCTATGAGATAACCATCGATTTGTTGATCAGCAAGTGATTCATTACGTGAGACAACAATATGTTTGGGGGCTAAGCTTCTTACATTGGTCACATGGCCCGCCATAATTGTTTTCTTATGTGTTTAAGGTTAGGGCTCTGTTCATGACTGAACGTCATGAACGCGCTCTATTCATGACATTGATTAATTGATTTTAATTAGTCTCATGTCCATGTTGGGGGACCGGGATCTCTGAATTCCCCAAAGAAGATATAGTGGAAGTCCCCCAAGACGTCAATATCCGTCAAGACGTCAATAACTACATGTATGTCCACAGCTCAGCTAGTAGTCTAAAATATGGGCCTCGAGCTAATCTTGCACGCAAGCAATGCCTATCATCAAGGATGAATTAATGCCTATCAACAAGGAGACAATCATGCTTGTTAAATTTCCTAGGACCCACAACTGGGGGGTCGTAGTCTTTGACAATGTCCGCCTGGGCAACGCTACTAATCCTACATATCCGAGGTCCCATGTATGAATAAGAGGGGTTGAGCGGATGACGCCAACAGTGTCTGTGCTCTGCATGTCAGCTAAAATCATATCGCGGAGACAAACATATGGCGGTATGTCCAATGTTGGCCACTGCGTCGCCTAACAGGTTGTTACATGGTCGGCAAGGGCCTGACCATGTAAGAAGATATCTCCCTGGCTGGCCAGTCCACAAGGAACCAGCAGGGACCTCATCTGAATCAACCTGATTTATTAACTAACTACTTAATTCATTTATTAAACTCATGCCCCCATTAGGGAGTCAAGGAGCATTAGTTAACCCCGATTCATTCATTAATTAATTATTTAAACACGTGCTCCCGTTGGGGAGTCACGGAGCACCGAAGTGCTTTTAATGCCTGTGTGTGCACAACAGGAGAAAGGGCAGAGACCCCCACTCTCCTTCATGCCTAAGGCATGCCACAGCTGCATTCGGGAACGCTAGCTAAACGGACACGCTAACGATCCGGCAATCTGTGGGTGCAATAAGACTCATGTGAGCATGGCATAACACTAGGAGCGTGGGCAAGTAATCTCATCATAGCCAGGACGTAGCATGGCTGTACTAGGACTATACCCCGATGGATGGATGGATGGATGGATGGATGGATGGATGGATGGATGGATGGATGGATGGATGGATGGATGGATGGATGGATGGATGGATGGATGGATGGATGGATGGATGGATGGATGGATGGATGGATGGATGGATGGATGGATGGATGGATGGATGGATGGATGGATGGATGGATGGATGGATGGATGGATGGATGGATGGATGGATGGATGGATGGATGGATGGATGGATGGATGGATGGATGGATGGATGGATGGATGGATGGATGGATGGATGGATGGATGGATGGATGGATGGATGGATGGATGGATGGATGGATGGATGGATGGATGGATGGATGGATGGATGGATGGATGGATGGATGGATGGATGGATGGATGGATGGATGGATGGATGGATGGATGGATGGATGGATGGATGGATGGATGGATGGATGGATGGATGGATGGATGGATGGATGGATGGATGGATGGATGGATGGATGGATGGATGGATGGATGGATGGATGGATGGATGGATGGATGGATGGATGGATGGATGGATGGATGGATGGATGGATGGATGGATGGATGGATGGATGGATGGATGGATGGATGGATGGATGGATGGATGGATGGATGGATGGATGGATGGATGGATGGATGGATGGATGGATGGATGGATGGATGGATGGATGGATGGATGGATGGATGGATGGATGGATGGATGGATGGATGGATGGATGGATGGATGGATGGATGGATGGATGGATGGATGGATGGATGGATGGATGGATGGATGGATGGATGGATGGATGGATGGATGGATGGATGGATGGATGGATGGATGGATGGATGGATGGATGGATGGATGGATGGATGGATGGATGGCTTGTCTTACATGATGCAGTGGAACTTTGGTGCTGGAGGGTTAATTGTGGCCCGGTCTGGTTTAGCTTCAGTGCTCTCATGGCGGCCTTCATTTGTAATTATTTGAATGCATGCCCATTGGGCCATGCATAGTGTATATTTTTTACGCATGCACGCCCATTATGTATCGCTGGGTCCATCCCATCAATGCTTGTTTATTGCCAGGTCTGGTGTAAGTAAGTTAGTACTTGCGTGTCATGCGCATGGGCATGTTTAGAGTACTATGCTAATCTCTTTAGAAACATAATTACACGGAAGTTACAAATCTCATCTGCATCATGCCCCAAGACACTACATTAAAGAATCAAATAAAATTATAACATGCCTCCGTTGGGAGATCATGCAGCACATGCATATTCCTTGCTGAATGGGTAGAGGTGGGTCAAGCCGCAACATCGAAATAAGCTAACTCTAAGCTATCTAGTCTACAAAATCCTCACTACACTTCTCCCCAAAGCGCCCCTTCCGCTTTGGGGGAGGGGGCTTACCCACATGGGCTGGCGTGTGAGCCGGGACATTGGTCTTCCACCTCTTCTTGTTCTGCATAGGAACAGAGAGCGAAGAAATGCGGTGTGGGGACCCCTTCTCGTGGTAATGCGTTACATGTACTCCCCACCGGGCTTTGCTCTTCATGGGTTCATAAAGACAACAATTATTCAGTAAGAATTTAATAAATTAGGAACATATATCCGTTGGGAGTCACTGTTACACATATACCTGAAAAGGGGCATATGATTTTAAATACATTCTGAGCTACAACCTGCACGTGCATGGGTTTAGTTAACTGGCACCTATACTAGAGGCCTGACATGGGGTGGAGCTTCAGTGCTTCCCCGCCTTCTCCTTCTCCCACACTGGGTGCTCCGCGTCCTTCTTCTCCGGCCCTGCCCATGGGTGCACCGGCCCCGCCTCCTCCTTCTCCTCACGGGACGATTCGCGCTCCACGCATGGCTGCAGCATCAGTTAGCACGGGCAAGACATAGCAGTAACCGCGCTATGGCTGTTCTAGCACCAGCCTAGCAGACTGCCATGATCACTCAGCAAACCCACGACAGCTAAACCCTTGGCTGTCACAACCAGTCCATGCATCATTAAGTATGGGTACAGGGAAAGCTTCCCGCATATCCATGGCCATATGGATGGCAGCAACACAACGACTTGCCCCCTAGCCCCCCGTGCACACACAAAAACGTGGGTCGTGGCTTCCACGCCCCATCCGCCATGCATGCCAGCGCGTACCTTACTCGCATTCACACCGGGCTGCATCCCAGCGCCGTTGCTGTCCCCATGTGACACGTCGGCTGATTAAGCAGATACACAGCAGAGTCTGATGTAAACCGCTAAACCCCAAACCCATGCAGACCACAGTCAAGGACGCGTGCATGTCAAGCCATGCCAATTGTGAACCGTACAGCAATTTACTTTTCAAGCCTGAAGAGGTGGATAGCAGATACTAGCCTGGAAGAGGTTACAGGGGCACATGTCCATTAGCGAGCGGAACAACACAGCTTACACCCTACAAGCGTACCGCACAATGTCCTCCTGCAATTGTCTGCAGATCTCCCAATGCCGCAGACATCTCCACTGCTCTCATGGCGATTGCAAATGCTTCATGCCGCTGACATCTCCACTGCTCTCATGGCGATTGCAAATGCTTGATGCCGCACCTCTGCTTACAGCAGAAAAGCTTCCTCCGGGCGAGGCACCTGACTGGAACCAACACCCATTCCTTGGCTTCACAACGTGGCCATGACAGCATCGTGAATCTGCTTCGCCAACGCCCACACTTCAGGACCCGCGCCCTGCACCGCCATGGCCACAGGCTGCACCGCTGCAATCGATGCAGCATTCACTGCCTGCGCCGCACCATGTACTGCATGCACGAAAGCCAATCCTGGCTCGGTTATCATGGTCTTGCCCGATTCCTGCTGCTTCTTCTTCTTCGATGCGGTCATGCGCACTTTATACCCCTTCCTCTCCAAGCACGCCTTCAGCACCTGGCTCGTGCGGTGCTGAATATGCTTCTGAAGGCGCGCCTTCTAAACACGAAATGTTGGCAATGTATGATTCCCAAACGGCATGATAGGCACATAATCAGTCCCATGAATTGCTTTGCGGCAGTCAATGCACCAGAACACCTGTTGAAAAAAGAAGGTTATGCACGCTAGCGATTACCCGCGGCAAGAAGCAATCAACACGCCTCGCTAACAACTGCAACCACAATGTAATTCATGACGGGCCACTCACCGCTACCCTGCTCTCCTGCTTCAATGTCTCCCCATTCTCAAGGCCTCCATTGTAAACCTCTCCGTCTTCACCATCGTCATCGTCTTCCTCTTCCTCCACTCCGACGTATCCGTGTTTCCTTTTCCTAAGATACCTAGGGTTGTTCAAGTCGTATGTGCGGCGTTGGCACACTTCCAACAAAATTTTGGCCGCCTCTACCCATTACCATTTATTCGTACTATCATAACATATCCAGGCGTTTGAAAAATCATTCCCTCGTTCGAACTTCTACCCCTGGGCGTCCATGACGAGGCAGTCACGACGGGACGCAGATGCACAAAAATAAAACAAGGCGACATCCCTTCAATCATTGACCAAAAAACAGAATACGCGCAGAACTTGGATTTCAACACCACGCACCCATTACCAGCGAGCACGGCTGGCCTGCAACCGCCATCATTTCATAACCAGAAGCCAGGGCCCACACTCCATCCCGTTACCTCATCTTCCACGCACGGCTTCCGCTGCTTCCCTCTGCTCTTTCGCATTCTCCGCCAGCAACCTCGCCTTCTCCTCGTCCAACAATCCACTAAGAATAAAATCCCCTCTATTGGACGCCATTCAGACGAACTTTGCTAGCGTCTTTTCACCGGCCCCAGCACACATAATCTATAGCCGCTTAATGACAACGGCCGACAACGACAACTGCTGAATAGGCGAAAAAGGCTGATAACTACATTTTTATATTTCGCTGCATTTGCTAATAGACACGCACGTTCTCCCACTTCTCCATTACAATATAATTATCCATCTGGCCGTGTACAGGCAAAGATCCCCGAAGTAGCTTACTGAAACGTATCTTACAGCATCGGATCACTGGCACCTAATCTACAGGTGGTAGATTACCAACCAAGACCCGTCGCGGTAATTTACTCTGTCGGTAATGTACTACCAAAGATGTGCAGTCGTAACGTTACTCTTACTTACGGCTAGTAAAATTACTACCAATCATCCTACGTAGTAATGATTACGGCGTTGGATCTCACGCCTCGGATCTAGGTAGTAAGATAAGACCTCGTAATTTACGCCTCGGATGCTTTTTACCACCCTCGGACGAAAAGTATAGTGGAGCTTGGCACTGGATTCGTTGTCCACATCGTCGCGTCGCTGCCGCAACACGATGTTTTCTGGCATCCGCGGGCTTTTGGTTCCCGCCGCACATTTGAAAGTGCTGTCCTCCGGCTTTTTGCCTTTGCACCGTGTGCAGTTCTTGGACGTTTGGAATCATGGCATGCATGGCTAACGTGATGACTGACTAGCTAGACCTTTTCAGTGGTTTTCCATTTGCGGGTATTTCCTCGTAAATGGGGGGAGAGCGATCGCAGCAATGGTGCTCACCACTAGACACTCCCGGCCAGTTAGGCTCGAAACACACGCCCTGATCAAGCATGCTGTTTCCGGCCCCACCGTCTAGGTCATCTAGTCGCTTCACACGTACGCCAGCCATAATTTCAATGCACAAGGATACACATTTCCATCACCATTCATCTTCATCATCCCGGCCTGAACGACTCGAAAACGCGGAAAAGATAACGGCAGGCTCGAGCTACCATGGTCCGGATTCTCCCGATTTCTGGCCTGCGCTGGTTGTCTCTTTGATATACCTTCCACCCCATGTGTCATGCAGGCCTTCTAGGCCCTCTCCTCAAGCCCCCCCTGGGTGCCTGTGCTTGGTAAGGAGGCATGAACCCTCATGGCGGTGCAGGTGCACCTTGTGCACCCAGAGCAGGTGATAGTTGTACATCCTCCACCTGCAGGTTGTAGCCCTGATTGTATTACAAACCCATAGATGCCCCTTTCTCAGGGCTATGTGTTACATATGCTCCCAACGGAGCTATGATTTTAATTAATTAATAAATTAATCATGTCCCATCGTAAATGCCGGTGGGAGCTGAGCGATCGCAGCAATGGTGCTCACCACTAGACACTCCCGGACAGTTAGGCTCGAAACACACACCGGCTGATCAAGCAACCTGTTTTCCGGCCCCGCCGTCTAGGTCATGATTATAGTCACTCTTTGCGTCAGCCAGCCATGCGTTATTTCAATGAACAAGGCTGCACATCAAGGAGACAACCAGCGCAGGCCAGAAATCGGGAGAATCCGGACCATGGTAGCTCGAGCCTGCCGTTATCTTGTCCGCGTGTTCGAGTCGTTCAGGATGATGAAGATGAATGGTGATGGAAATGTGTATCCTTGTGCACATTTCCATCTCCAGGCATAGTTGTCTCACGTGCAGACACGTGTGTAGTACTCCTACACACAGATCTCGAGTGATTTATCTAGTACCGAATCCGAAAGGCTTGCATCACTCCCCGGACAGGAGAACTTTTGCGGATGACTGAAGGTGTAAGTTGGCGATGCCATGGTAACCGGAGACGTCCGTCCTATAGTCAGCAAAATTGGTGCGAGAGGTCCCCAGTTCGATTCCGGTCACTGATTCATTTGCAGATCGCGTTTTCCGCGGCCCGGCACTGACCGCAAATGGTTTTCACCTTTGCGGAGTGTCTGATCAGAATAGTTGTCTCACTTCATATCCATCATCCTGAATGACTCGAAAGCTCAGAAAAGATAACGGCAGGCTGTCCAGAGCTGCCATGGTCCGGATTCTCCCGATTTCTGGCCTGCGCTGGTTATATATACTTGATGCAGGGAATCCCCCATGAAAAATCTTACAAGGGAAATCCGGTAGTTTTATTACAAAAGGAATCTTACAATAAGTCTGCACAGGCTTTAGGCGAAGCTACAGGGGATTAAACTGTGGTAAACTGTGGGTATTCCATATGCATTCATTTTGGCGTCAACTAAGAGGTGCGCTCTTCACCCACAACCTGGCGCCAACCTAAGAAAGTACCCTATGTTTTCCTTCACCCAGAAAATGATGGGCAGAGAGAATGAGCAAGTGCCCAGGGATGTACCACCTTGCACAAAGTCACTAAAAAAAAACTTGACCATGAAAGAATGGCTGTGTGTGTCATCTCTCCCACGCTTCAAACTGCTTCACCGGCCTCCCGTGCAGTTGGGCATGCCCGATCCTGCGTATTGCCTGATCCAGCTGGCCCCTCTAAGCCTAGAGGCAAAATCCTCCGTGCCACCACCATCCGTACAAGGGTCAACATTTTCCAACCCCTCAATGGGCAGAAAACGACTGAAAGATAGTTTATTTTTAGATACCCTAGATGGCAAAGAGCACGAGGCTAGCTGCCATGGCAATCATCCCCAGCACCGCGCACGCCGAGACATACTTGTCCTCCGGGTCGTACTTGTGTGCCGTCGGCAGCAGCTCCTTGAGCGAGATGTACACCATCATGCCGCCCACGACGCCAAAAAGGATGCCATAGATCTTGTCGTCAAAGCTGTTCGCGAGGACCGCGTAGCCCAGAAGCGCACCGATCGGCTCCGAGATGCCGGACAAGAACGACCACCAGAAGCCCTTCCAGCGGCTGCCCGTGGCGTAGTAGACCGGCATGGCCACGCAGACACCCTCGGGGATGTTGTGGAGCGCGATGGCGATTGCGATAGAGACGCCCACGCTAGAATCTGCCAGGGTGGCCACAAACGTGGCTAGGCCCTCGGGGAAGTTGTGAATCGCGATCGCCAGCGCGGTCATCAGGCCCATGCGCTTGAGCTCGCGCTTGGCCTTGGTGTCATCTCCGCCGCCGCCACCGGCCTCGCCACGCTCCATTGCCTGGATTAAGACGTCCGTAGGAGAAGTGGACGGCGTGGTGAACGGGTCCGAATGGCTAATGCATACCGATGGCAAGGAGGACGGCCTGGGAGGAGGAGCACGGGCCACAAGGCGGGGAGTTTGTGGCTTTTTCAACTCATCGCCTGCCTGCTTCTCGGTCTCCTTTTCCGTCTCCTTCTCTGCCTCCTTCTCCGCCTCCTTCTTCGTCTCCTTCTCCGTCTCCTCCGCCTCCTTTTGGGCCTCCTTTTGGGCCTCCTTTTGGGTCTCCTTTTGGGCCTCCTTTTCAACATCCGCAGCATGGGAAGGAAGATTCACGGGTAAATGCTCGCCCATGGCCAACCCAATGGGATCGTCACCCTCACTAATGCCGGCTGGATTACGCTCAGGAAGGGTAGGTTCTGGTGTGTCCGGCGAAGGCAGTTCATGCGAGTGATGGTGGCTGATCAAATGGACGAATTTGTCCAGGAGAACTGTCAAGAAGATACCCCCGAAAAATGACAGAGTTGCGAAAAGGTAAGCTTTTTCATGGGGAATCCCTGCGTCCTCAAACCCCTTCACCGACTTCGTTGCGAAGATTTCCACAAAAGACACGTACATCATGACGCCCCCAGATATGCCAAGGGCGCCAGCGAGAAGCCGCTTGTCAGCTAACTTCGCGCAGAACGCGAACGTGCTTCCAATAGTGGTGGAAAGCCCGGCCGCGATGACCAGGGCAAACGCGAGGCCCACATTTCCGTGAGCAACCATTCTGGCAGGACCCTCCGAGCGTAAAACGGCAGTGGCTGCCGCAAAAAACGCCGGAGGTTGAAAGATAATGATCGACCGGTGTCAACTCAGTACTATGCCGAATACAAATGCGTTTGCCCCGTCGGCTGGTCTTGAGCGTGCTCTCGTCGCGCCCTAGGGTTGTTGCAGCGATGGCGAGCCTCGCCTTATCTCACGCCATGCACGTTCGAGCGATTTGTCCAACACACTTTTAGCTACGGCCAGACGAGCCAGCACAGCTTGCGCACTGTACTGACGGCCAGGCGTTGCGACCGTCCCGGACTCTAGTCTACCCAGCGATCCCGCGTCATCATGCGTACGGTCCTCGAGGGAGCGCATGTACTGTCGTCCAACCTCCGAGGCTCCCAAGCGGAGGTCGGTGGCCAAGTCGTCACATCAAGGACTGCAGTCGCTGGTCACGCGGTCCACGACTCCACCCCAAGCCAATCCCATCGCGGCTACACCCTCCGCATTGGTAGTTTTAATTCAGTTCAGCCAAAAGGCCCTTCGGAATTAGACATTAGCGTTTTATTGGTTGAAAGTGCTACTGTACCCGCCCAATTAATTAATTATTAGTTTGTTTGTTTGGTTACCGAACAACCGTTGAACTGGCTGCGAAATTTAATAATTCTTTGTTTGTTGACTTTGTTCTGTATAACCCAGCCGGATGCACTGCTCTTACGGCTAGGAAAAGCACATTTTTCAGCCAGAAATCATATTTCTTTGTTTGTTAGCGAGAAAGCTGCACACGTGACAGTAAAATAATATTTATTTACACTTTCTTTGTTTGTTTGGTAGCTTCAAAAACTACAGTTCACTACACTCGGGAATTAGTTAATTAAAATTCTTTTGTTTTATTTATCGTTTGCAGCTGGCCGGCGCCCAGCCTCATAATTATTTAGTAAACTTACCCGGCAATGCGGAGGGTGTACTTGGTGTGATCTCGATTGCTAGGACACACCAAAGCTGCTGTTACCATCTCGTGTCTCTGATGATGCAACCGTACACGTCACTGCTGTTGTTGATCGAAGTGTCCTGGCCCTCGTTTCCAAATCTCTTATGCGGCGGGGGCGACAACAACCGACGAAGTGCCATGCATCCGATTATAGACTAAATATATTCCGGCCCTCGGCCGCTATACAATCTCTGTCTGGCTATGACCAGACCGGCTCCAACAATGAACAACAATACCTAGCCGGCTAGAACAGAGTAAACTGATCAGCACCTTTTCCTCCACGTTCCGGCAACTTCTACTCAGGGCATGGTCTGACAACGGCTGAACGTTGACTAATAGATGTTCACTTGTCCTTCATTCGCTGAACTCATGAACCCAGCTGGCTCGAATATTTCATCGGTGAGGCAAGTTGAGCGGTAAATATCTACAGTCGGTATGCGCCAGACGGATGACTGAGTTGAGTTGAGTTTATTCCCGCGCCGATAGGGTAATTAATAGTGGATGTGTCCATCGCGGGGGTCGGTTAATGCTCCGTGACTCCCCAACGGGAGCACGAGTCTTTATATTAATTAATAGGCGGGTCCCACCATATGAGTGGGGTCGGCAAATGACTACACTGAGGTAAGAAAGTATGCGGATAGGGGACGGGTCTGCCGGGCATGCTTGCGTCGGTGTCCGAGTGTCATGGTGGGGGGTTGAGGGTCCGAACGCCACCCCGGCCCCCTGGTACAAGGTTGACTAGGGTTAGGGACGGGTTGAGACTTGAGACCCCGCCCCCCTGCCCCCGGCCCCTTATGTAGTAGGCTAGCAGGGGAACCGAAGAAAGGGGGGGGGGGGGAGGGCGGCCCCCGCCCCGCCCCCCGGCCCCCCCTGCATGGTAGTACAAGTTGAGGGGCCGGGTAGCGGGAGTGGGTTGCGACCCCCCACCCCCACCCCCCCCCCACCCCCCTCGAGGGGGGCCTGGGGGGCCCTCAGGGTCAGACCCCCCCCAACCCCCCACCCATGATTCGTCAGTCAGGGGGGGGGGCCGGGGGGGGGGCCGGATAAGCTGTGCACACTCATAGTGGCTCATGGACCGGTTAACTACCGGCTCCGGGATTGTCGCGAACAGCCATTTAACTCAGCTTTTGTGAGACTACCTTTGTGGTAGAGTGACGTACTCGCTGGCTTCATTCGCCCGCCTAGCCCAAAATAGGCCGGGGTCCGGCCGCCCGCGGCCCTCCGATCCCGGCCGCAGCGCCGGGCTAGCGGGTACACGCCCGCAGGGCCCGCCGTAGTAGTGGCCCACGTCCATGTTATGCTGGCGCACACATGCCATGCGCGCCCGCGGCCACTCCCGCCGTCCTCGCTCGATGCGGGCTGGCCACACCCGCCCGTTGGTGAATTGTGGGCCGCGGACCGGCACCCGCTCGCCCATCTGGTACGCCACGCGGCATTTGCCCGCCGCGCCGCCGCGCCCGCAGTCTGTCCCGCAGTCGGCCCACCCACCACCGGCACCCCCCCGCGCGGCCCTGCAAAGGTTAGCCGTGCCCGGCGTGCGACCCGGCGCCCACGTACTCACCCGCTGCTACTCTACCGCCCGCGGTGCCCCTGCCGTTTATCAAGGAGACGACCAACGCAGTTTATGTTTAATTCAAGCCAACGAGTAGGTACCGTGAGTCAATTCGAAGTAACCGACGTGCTCCTTCGCTGCGCTCCGGAGAGGAATCGTGACGTGCTCCTTCGCTGCTCTCCGGAGAGTAGTCCGCTGAAGCGGCCGCTCGCTTCGCTCACTTAATTAAGGCGGGCCCTTCTTGCGTATTGCTTTTTTTTTGGGGGGGGGGGGGTGGCAGTCATTGATTCAGTCCCCTCGGCGCTTCGTGGCAGTCGCTTGGCGCTTCGATCGCGCGTCAGTATTGGTGGGCAACTGACCGTCCGCGCCCCATATCATGGGTTGGTCGCGCGTCCTCGGGGAGCTCCCAATACTCAGATGGGATGATGACTACTACTCATTGCTCGACTGAACTCGTAGTAAATAGTTGGCTGATCATCGCGACAATCCCGGAGCGAGTGTGCACTGGGGGGGGGGGGGGGGTTTCAGACACCTCCCACCCGGCCGCCCCCCACCCCAAATGAGGCCGGGTGGTGGTGGGGGGGGTTCATTGCTCAAGGGTCCGCCCCCCACCCACCCGGCCCCTGGTACAGGTTGACGGAGGGAACAAGTAGCCAGGGGCGGGTTGAGACCCCCCCCCCCCCCCCCCCCCCCCTTCTGGCCCCCTTCCGTATTACTATGCAGGGGAAATAGGGGGGGGGGGGGTCATCATGACGGTGGTGGCAACCCACCCACCCCCTAGTGGTAAAGGTCGGTTGACTGGGGTAAGTGAGTAGGGGCCAGGCGGGGTGCCCCGCCCCGCCCCCCCCCCGGCCCCTTCGGGGTGGGGTCTATCCCACCCCACCCCCCACCCCCGCTGCCGCTCACTCAGGGGGGGCGGAGTGGGAGGCCGGAGAACTCAAGGAATTAGGGGGTCCGGTACTCATGAGGCCGGGGTCGCCAACTCAGTGAGTACTACCATCATCATCATCATCATCATCATCATCATCATCATCATCATCATCATCATCGTCATCATCATCATCATCATCATCATCATCATCATCATCATCATCATCATCATCATCATCATCATCATCATCATCATCATCATCATCATCATCATCATCATCATCATCATCATCATCATCATCATCATCATCATCATCATCATCATCATCATCATCATCATCATCATCATCATCATCATCATCATCATCATCATCATCATCATCATCATCATCATCATCATCATCATCATCATCATCATCATCATCATCATCATCATCATCATCATCATCATCATCATCATCATCATCATCATCATCATCATCATCATCATCATCATCATCATCATCATCATCATCATCATCATCATCATCATCATCATCATCATCATCATCATCATCATCATCATCATCATCATCATCATCATCATCATCATCATCATCATCATCATCATCATCATCATCATCATCATCATCATCATCATCATCATCATCATCATCATCATCATCATCATCATCATCATCATCATCATCATCATCATCATCATCATCATCATCATCATCATCATCATCATCATCATCATCATCATCATCATCATCATCATCATCTGGCATCAATGATGATTGTCGCCATTCGCGAGCAACCAGATCGGATGATCATAGGCGAGATGCGTAGGCCGGAACGGAAACCCGAAATTATGCACAATAAGTTAACGCCAAGCGCATTGGCGTGATCCTGATTCGGCATATCTCTGCGATTCCAGCGGCACCGGAACGAGTTCATTCCGACGAGTATCAAGAAAGTTATGGCGTTCCGACTTCCCGGTCGCGCGCGAGCGCGAGCCGGCTGTTCTTCTAAGTCGGACGTGAATATTTGCCGACGACATATGGGGTCGACAGTAATTCCTGGGCTGACAGGAATTAGGTGCTGTACCTACGACGGTATTGGATTAATACGTCGTACGCAGGAAATAGGAACCTTAACCTGTGGTCTGTTGGTACCGCAGGCTTAGTCCTGGGCTTCTAGGTGCAGATGCAATAGTCACTGTGGACTGTGCTCTGTGGTCACTGTGCCTGTATGGCAGACCTACTGAATAGGAGCTGGGCGCTGTACAGGTAGTGAATACTGTACCGGGGGTGTTATTACTGAGCAGGCCTCCTAGGCTGCTCAGGACTAGCAAGCACAGTGCACAAGTATATAAACAATAGGCCAGTGCCAAATGGGCATCTCTTGCGAGCCCGCCTCACGTGTTGTGCCTTGACTTGGCAAGCTCGTGTACAAGCCTCAAGTGTGTGAGCGCTGTAAACATTATCCGATTTAACAAAGCTCCGTTTCCAACCATATCACACATTGCTGCATTGCAACCATATCCTTCACATTGCGTGTGCTAAGAAAGCTTAACTCAAATTACAACCAGTCTCAGCGGAACGGCCAGGAGGGTCGTTGCCGGTTGCGGTGTGCAGCGTTTACGACGAGAGGAGCTCGTCTGGTGGTGAATGGTGCAGGAGGAACAACGGCAGCAGGATTTCCGGTTTCGGCAGTCTGCTGGGGGTTCGATTTCTCCTGAATTACGCCGTGTCGTTCGGGATCTATCTTTGTTGCTTGCAGATCGTCCGCCTGTAAATCGCAGCTTCGTGCAATTCGTCGACGACCAGGTCGAAGATTGGGAGCGAATTCTGCGACACGTACAAACCATCGTCATTCCGGAGCACCGGAGCATCGACGACCTTGAGCAGGAGCTTCACGGGTTGGTCGGCATCCAGACGGTGATTACTGCAGTAGCAGAGCGAGTGCGGACGGAGTTGGCAGCAAGGCGAGGCGAGGTTGCGGAGGCAGCTGGCGCAGGGCGACACGAGTTTGTGCCGACAGTAGCGGGCGCGGGAGTACCACGTGCTTTCGCAGGCGGCATCGGCGACGAGGGTGTTGCAGCGGGACCAGTTAGGCGTGAACGACGCGGAGCGGAGCATCACAGGCGGCTTGCAGAGGTCGGGGCGACAGCGGAAGCCATCGCCGGAGGACAGCGCGCGACAAGAGTCGGCAGGTTTCCAGAGCGAGTAAGAGTTCCTTTTCAGGAGCTGCCCCGCCCCTTCGCGTTCGTGTGACGCGTTGGGAGGAGTTTGCACCTCTTGGGTACGATAGTGACCTTGAGGTAGGGCAGGGGGTGTCGCTGGGCTAGGCGACGAGACACTTGGCGACCACGAGGTGCCAACGTACAATCCGCGAGGGCCAACGACGGGTTGTCACCTGTCTACTTTACCAACGGTGACGATTCAGTCATCGCGGGCCGACAGCGGGTCGACGACGGCGCAGCAGGTAGCAGGGTACCAGAGCTGATTGTGGTGAGCGACAGCGACGACGACAGCGACAAGGAGAACCAGGACGCGCCTGGGGCCAGCCGTGGTGGTCTTGCCTGAGTGGTAACACTTGGCACTTTCCTTTCTTGTTCAGTAGCTTATATTGCTTTAATTGCTGCTTGGCCACTTGGCTGGCTGTAGCAGATCTGAACAGAGGCCATCATGGAGGATGGAGCTATCAACCAACAAGCGGGCTTTATGGGCTTCGGACGGCGCGGCGCTGGGCTGGATGGACGAGATGGACGCGATGGACGCGGTGGACGCGATGGACGCGGGGACGGCCAGGCGCTGGGAGACCAGGCTGAGGTGCCAGATAATCAGAGCCAAGGATCGCAGGGCGGGCAGCACGCGCCAGCCGCAGATCAAGCGGCGCCTAAGCGACCAACTGTTGCTGAGGGGTACGCGGTGCTAGGCCAGTTTCAGTCCATCAAGGACAATTGGCAGCCCCGGGATGCTGAGAGGATGTTAGAGGACATGAACTTGTACACGGAGATATACAACGGTGACAAGCTTCGCATCCTGGCGTCTAGTGCCTACATACGGCAGTCGGCGAGGCGGCTGTTCAAGTTTGTTCGGGAGCGACACGCGGCGGGGGACACCTGGACGGCGTTTATGACGCGACTCAGGTCGTTCCTGAGTGACAAGAGGACCATAGATGGGTCCCACCTGAAGCAAGAATACCTGGACTACAAGCCCATCAAGGGGCAACTAGTGGTCCACGCCTTTGAAGACTTCGTCAAGCTGAGGGAGGACGCCATGGCCAAGGGCTTCTTCGTCGCAGATCGGATGGCCATGGGCGACTTTCTCAAGTCGCTGCAACTGGATCCGGTCACCATGGATAATGTGACCATCCACATGCGACAGGTCCATGGCTGGGCAGCCATGACGGATCAGTTGTATGAGTGTTTCAGCGGCAAGTACGTGGGGGTAAGCGCCCTCGTCAGAATGATGAGGAGGCCACTGAACCCACGGTTAAGTCCATGAGGGGATCGGGCCACGGGGGCCCAGCGTCCTCGAGAGGGCCTGAGACCTCTTCAAGGGGTCGAGGAAGGTCCAGGAGGGGGCGTGACAGAAGGGCTGGACGGGGGACCCCGCCGAAGTCGGGACATCCACAGTCCCAGTTTGACTTCAAGAGGGTGGGTGGTCCTCCCAAGGCTGGGCCCAGCAGTGGGACCTCACGGGACATCAGTCAGGTGGAATGTTATTTCTGCCAGGGGAAGGGTCACTTCAGGAATGAGTGTCCCTCGTACCTGAGGCAGGAAGGTCAGAGCAAGCCAGCTCAGGGTGGCAGCAAGGACAAGGCTGGTCCATCCCAGGACAAGGGCAAGGGCAAGGCTGCTGATCATTGATATGAGCCTGCACACATCCCTGAACCCTGGAGGGTGCCCCCAGGGGTGTGTAATGAAGCTGCTAGTGACAGCAGTGAGGGGCAGCCCCATGCTCTAGTGAAAGAGCCTATTGGACACGATGGGGCAAGCTTGGTTACCACAGAGAGTATGCCAGCTGTAGCTGCAGTGGTTACTCGCCAACGTGCCCGCCATGGCGGTGCTGAGCCTGAGGTAGGACCTGGTGATGTGGACCCAGGTGGATCTCAGAAGCATTCTGACCGTGCAGGACTGGCACAGGATGGTCAGGATGAGGATAGGGCTGGAGACAGTCTGACAGGCACGACCCTGGTGCCTCCTGTACATAAGGGATCTGTACATACCTTGAGTGCTAATAATGACAATAAAAGGTTTTCTCTCTTGTATGACATTGCCTCAAGGTTGCATACCATGTTTGGCCATGCAGCTCAGTCTTTGCAAGTTGCTAGACGGCTGGGAGGAAGTGAGTTGTACTCCATCTGCCAACAGGTTGCTCAAGCTTGCAAGTGCAGGCTAGTTGCTAGAAAGCCCAAGCAGTCTCATGCCAGGACTCCTATTTTGCAGCCAGGCCATGTGCAGGTAGATATTCAGAGAATCAGGGGTTTGAAGCTGCTGGTGGCAGTGGACAGATATACCAAGTACAAGACCCTAGAGATCCTGCCTGACATGGAGAAGCCTACATTGATTGCTGCTCTGAAGTTGACAAGGAGCAGGTACCCTGGGTTGGAGTTGTTGCAGTGTGACATTCAGTTTGAGTGCTGTGAGAACCTGCCAGAGTTTCCAGAGTTGCTGATTACACCCAGGGAGAGCCACGGCCAGCAAGGGGTGGTGGAGAGAGCCATCCAAGAGATCAAGACTGTGCTGCTGGTGGAGAGGATTCCAAGGACGTCATCTGCCATTGTGACATCTGCATGGCTACGTTCTGTGGAGGACAGGCTGAACCTGAGGACTCCCATGTTCTTTGGTGACATTGCCATCAATCCTCTTATGCTGCATACCAGGATGCTGCCAGCTGATGCTGAGCAGGCATGGAAGGAGAAGCTAGAGGCCAAGTTCCTCAAGCTGAGGCAGAAAGACAAGGGCTGGAGTGTCCTAGAACCTAACGTTGGACAACAGGTTGTTGTGTGGAAGGAACCAAGCTTTCCAGGGAAACGTGGCAGCTGGCATGATGGGGTGGTGACCCGAGTAGAAGCCGCTGGCCATAAGTGCTGGGTGGCCATTGATGGCTCCCAAGCAGTGCACCGTCTGTCCTGGTCAAAGATCCGTCCCCGGGGAGGTAATCAAGGAGACCTCTTCCAGGTGCCCGCTGGTGTACAAGGCGGGGGTGACGTGGAGCTTCCTGATCAGGGTGCTACAGCTGTATCGAGCCCTCAGGGTGACCCTGGCCCGGCCCCTGGGGTACCTTCACATACGGTGGTTGGGCAAGCAGGCGGACAGGCTGCACCTCCGGAACGGCCCGACACCAGGCCTAGGGGTGTGCGTCTATCAGATATTGTACAGGCTTTGCAAAGAGCCAAGAAGGAGCCTAAGGTGTCCAAGCTTGTCCAGTTGGATGAACCTGAGGTAGCTGCCATGGAGATAGATACCAATGCACAGGTTTCTGTCATGGGACCTCAGCATACAGGAGAACTGCTGGTCGGAGAACCAAGTTGCCCCTGGGTGTCTGATTTCAGTGGTAGGACGCATCTAAGGGTGTTGGGAGAGGTTACTGCCCCTGTCATGGGTGTGGATGTGACCTTCCTTGTCCTAGAGGACTATGATGGCCCTGTGATTTTGGGTCAGAATTTTCTGGGCAATCCTGGGATTTCTATCAGAGCTACAGCTCTGAGAAGAGATGGCTGGGGGATGATTCCCCTAGAAAATTTCAGGACAACATTTCCAGTCAGGTGCAGGGCCAAGCCGGTCAAGGGTGTAAAATGGGATGAAGGGGAGGTGCCCCCAGCGGCCAGTTTGGTTATTCCAGCTGTGTTGCACCCCAGCAGTATTGGCATAACTCACAGGAGCCTTGCTGCACACTCTCCTTTGACATATGACCAGCTGGTCCAAGAGATGAGCTCGCCTACTTTGTTTGAGGCTTGGAAGCTCGCCTTCTCCAAGGCATTGGAGGAGTGGTTGCAGTTTGAGTGTGCTGCACCAACAGACAGACGTCCCCCAGCATCAAGGAAGCTTGCTTTGAGATTTGTGCTGAAGAGGAAGGTTGTGGATGAGGTATCAGTGCCCCATGTCAGGCCTGTCCTGAATGAGTATCACGGCACGGGGAGTCTGCCAGGAGAGGAGCTATACACGCCAGGGATGCTACACGACACATGGAGAATTTTGCTATGTCTCTACGTGGGGTTGCTGAACAGGGGAGCAGCTATGTCATCAGTGCTGCTGGACTTCAAGAGGGCATTTTTAAAATCTGATCCAGAAGTGGCCAGGAGGGTGTGGAAGCAGGATGAGCCTTACTGTGTTGAGGTGCCTGCCATCTGGAAGCTGGAGCTGCATCAACAATTCCTGGTTATTCTGAAGGGCCTGGAAGGACTCAGGTCGAGCCCAATCATCTGGAGACTCACGCTGCAGGAAGCTCTGATCAGTGAGTGTGGCTTGAGAGTGTCTTCAGTTGATCCCTGTTTGCTGCTGGCCCAATGGGAGGGTCTGCCAGTGTATGCTAGTTTGCATGGAGATGATCTGCATTTGCTAGCCCCCACGACCTGGCTGAAGAAGTTTATTCCTGTCATCAGTGGCAAGTTTTCACTGGGCAAGGAGCTGTGGCAGGAGCCCAACAAGCCTGTAGTGTTCTGTGGAATGCAGGCTACCCTGTTCAGGAGGGACGGGGAGTGGAGTATCAGGCTTCAGGCTGGAGGAGATTATAAACAGACCATTGTGAAGGCCTTGCCAGAGAAGATCACCCAGGCTGCAGGACCTGAGTTGAGAGGCATGTGGGCCTGGTTTGCCAGCATCTGTGGTCCGTCTTTGATGGTCCATAGCAGAATGCCTGATGAGGTGCTTGAGGATGAGAAGCCTCGAGTCATAGCCCGGTTGGTGGAGAGTACCCCTGATCTGATTTTGTCTGGGATTGACTTTACCCAGCCTATCACCTTGGAGATCTTTGTTGACAGTTCCATGGATGCTCGCCAGGTTACCAAGGTCAGGGGGAGATCTGCTGCTCTGTTTGCTTTTTATCAGAGCAGGGCAAGTTTGTTCAGCTGGTACAGCAGACTGCAGAAGAGGGTCTGTATCAGTTCAGATGTGGCAGAATGCAGGGCCATATGCGAGGGGATCCAGTCCAGCCTGTACATAAAGGAGTTAATGCTGGAGCTGGCTTCAGTTACCCCTTGGACCTTGCAGATGGAGACGTTGTTGCTAACAGACAGCATGGGTATGGTCCAGTTTGTTCACAAGCAGCTGGCCAGGAGCCGGGACCTGGATTATTTGTTGCTGAAGGAGTTGGCCAGTTTGGTTGACTTGAAGCATATCCCTGGCGAGGAGAACCCTGCTGATGCATTGACAAAGCTGCCACACAAGGCCCCAGCCCAGTACAATGTACTGAGGAAGCTCATGAATGCTGACTGTCAAGTCGGTCTATCTGTCTAAAAGCTGAGAGCTGGGTGCTTAAGTCTCTGGATATCAGGCTGGGAGCTTGATTGTACATAATCCTGAGCACACCTTGAGGGGTGAGACATGTCTCTGGTGTGGGAATGTCTGACATTGTCTCTGATGGAGAGATGTCTATCTGGGGTTTTCATCTCAGTCTGAGGTTTCCCCAGATCTGTGGTTTGTGGGCGGGGTTCGATTCCCTGGTGCCGTCTTAAGGCGGAGTTTCACGGACTGGCTGACCCATCCACCATGCTGGTGAGGTGGCGACAGGTCCCCTGATTTTCCACGGTTGGAACGAGTATGGGAGCTTGTGTTTTGCATGTGCTTCGCGTAGATGTTGTGTCTGGTTCGATAAGGGGCAGCAGACCGGCGCCGACTCCCGTCTGGGGGTCAGCAATGTTTTCTGATGAGCTGTTGTGGGTGATCTGTGGGGTTTCGCCTAAGGTCCTGAAGGTTGTACATACTTCTCAAGTTCTTAACTGAACACCTATGGGCTGCCACAGTTGGCCAACCTCTTGTACATGGGTAACACAACGAGCCTCCCGTGAAGGGATAGGGACTCATTGTAATTTGTTTGTGCTCCTGAGCCAGTATGGGTGCTATGTACATATAATAAGGAATCCAAGCTGACTGTCATGCCCAGCGGGTTGTGACTTGTAGTCTGGGGAGGATATCCAGTACCCATTGTGTGTGTTTGTATGTAGACTTGTGTGAGCTGCTACAGCTCAAGAAAAGAAAGGATTGGAGTTAACGCCAAGCGCATTGGCGTGATCCTGATTCGGCATATCTCTGCGATTCCAGCGGCACCGGAACGAGTTCATTCCGACAAGTATCAAGAAAGTTATGGCGTTCCGACTTCCCGGTCGCGCGCGAGCGCGAGCCGGCTGTTCTTCTAAGTCGGACGTGAATATTTGCCGACGACATATGGGGTCGACAGTAATTCCTGGGCTGACAGGAATTAGGTGCTGTACCTACGACGGTATTGGATTAATACGTCGTACGCAGGAAATAGGAACCTTAACCTGTGGTCTGTTGGTACCGCAGGCTTAGTCCTGGGCTTCTAGGTGCAGATGCAATAGTCACTGTGGACTGTGCTCTGTGGTCACTGTGCCTGTATGGCAGACCTACTGTATAGGAGCTGGGCGCTGTACAGGTAGTGAATACTGTACCGGGGGTGTTATTACTGAGCAGGCCTCCTAGGCTGCTCAGGACTAGCAAGCACAGTGCACAAGTATATAAACAATAGACCAGTGCCAAATGGGCATCTCTTGCGAGCCCGCCTCACGTGTTGTGCCTTGACTTGGCAAGCTCGTGTACAAGCCTCAAGTGTGTGAGCGCTGTAAACATTATCCGATTTAAACAAAGCTCCGTTTCCAACCATATCACACATTGCTGCATTGCAACCATATCCTTCACATTGCATGTGCTAAGAAAGCTTAACTCAATAGCCGGCACATCATTATTTTTGCCGCGGGATCGGCAGTCGGGAGTCTAGAGCTTGCTCTAGACTATCATGATTAGTGAGGACTAGATATGTATGTATACCTACATGTATCAAGGAGACAATACATACATGTATGTACCTACTTGTCAGCACTGTATGAACATACTATCAAGGAGACAAGTCAGACAACCAGCGCAGGCCAGTAATCGGGAGAACCCGGACCATGGTAGCTCGAGCCTGCCGGTGTACTATTAAAATTAAATTAAATTAAATTATAACATGCCTCCGTGGGGAGGTCATGTAGCACATATTCCATGATGGATGGGGTGGAGGAAGCCGCGTGATCGAACTATACTAACTCTAAGCTATCTAGCTAGAAAATCCTAACTACACTACTCATCAAAACGCCTCCTCCGCCGGCTTGGGGGGAGGTGGCTTGCCCACAGGGTCGGGCGTGTGCGCCTTGACAATCTTCTTCCACCGCGTCACTCTTGTCCTGCATGACAGTCCAAAGACGTACGGGAGAGAGAGTGGATGCGGTGCTCAAACTGGGCTGGGACCACTATAGGTCGTCCATCAACATCTGAACGTAGTTCGTGACAGGTTTCCCTACCCGTTTGGGAATGTCCGCGGGGCCAGGCCAGGTCAGAATGTGCCGCCCTGGCTGGCCAAGCCGCTGGGGGCCGGCCAGACCGAGGGTGGTGTCGACCTGGCTGGTGCGGGCAAGGTGTCCTACAAATGCTATCCTACGTTGCCTAATCTCGTCCGAAACATGAGGCATGCCATGATACAAAGACTCTGATGACGGATGCTCGGAAAAACCTACGTCAAGGACCTGTCGGAGCATCCTGTAAACCGTGCCATCTAGCCTAGCTGCCAGTTTGGGTGGGAGGGTCCACGCCTCGGCGCCATACGTGAGCACCGTGAGGACGAGGACCTTGAAGAGCATGCGCTTGCGGTGCCCGCCCAGGCCCTTCGAGCGCCAGTAGGTGTACTATGGGCATACTATACCTGACGGATAGTCAGCACTTTGTTGTTGTTGTTGTTGTTGTCACGCCGCATGCGCACATGGGCAGCAGAGATTTGGAAAGGCCGAGGGCCACTAGGACACTGAACAACATGCCATCACTGTCCAGGCATAGTTGTCTCACTTCAGACGAGAACCAACTGAAAGCCGGCCATCACTGATACTCAGCCGCGGGGACCGACCGCTGATGTGCGGTGTATGTACCTACTAGTCATCATGTGTATGTACCTACATGAAGTGAGACAACTATGCCTGGACGCATCGCGATCCAACTGCGCCGTGGAAGGACTAGGGTAGTTGTCTGAGAGGAAAGACATGTATATACCGGCCCTCGGCCACTATAGACTTTGCTGCCCATGTGCGGCGTGCATCAACTAACCAACGTATTATTACCTTTTACATTTTCTTTCCTTTTTTCTTTTTTCTTTCTCTCTTTTCTTTTTCCCTTAATTGTAATGTATACTCATCCTTACTTATTCAGTTATTCTTTTATGAGCCCCCCTTCGTGTATGTCGGTGTGTATGTGTTCCCTCTTTTCCTTCTTAGTTTTGGTTGTTCAGTGTGTAGTTGGTCGTGGTGGCGTGTGCCGTGACTGACGTCAGTGTGTAGTGTGTCAGGTGTGTGTATCAAGGAGACTGGTTGTCGGACAACCAGCGCACTAATTAGCCATAAATCGGGAGAATCCGGCGGACCATGCATGGTAGCTCGAGCCTGCCGTTATCTTGTCCGCGTGTTCGAGTCGCGTGTATGTGTGTTTGGCCTATCAACCTTTCTTGTTACCCTCTGTCTCCCTCCATCAGAGCACATGCAGGTCTACCGACTACTACCGACCGACTACCGACGTAGTGCTTGAGAGATAGCCACGCGGCTCCCGCGGCCTTCGCGTCTTTCCTCTCAGACACTACTACCCTAGTCCTTCCACGGCGTTGGATCGCCATGCGTCCAAGCATATGTAGTTGTCTCACTTCAACTGACTAACTAGTCACAGCACTACTAGGTCGCCTTGCCGGTTCAGTTGCCGCCGTCGACGGGGTGGTTTTACCGGATTAGGATACATTTTTTTGTCTAGGATACATTTGATGCACTGTGCAGTTTTCAGATGTGTTTGTGGGGGTTGATTGCGCCTAGCATGCATTTTATTGAAGCAATGAGTTTCCCAAGATATACATTATATAAACTAAGACAATTGACCCATTAACGCAATGAGACAACATCAATGAGACAACATATGCCAATTGAAGGCTGCCCGCAACTTTATTCCAAGTTCATTATTATATGATTCCAAGACCATAACTCTTCCAAGACCGTACATCTTCAAGATATAGCACTACAGACACCCACGCGGCTTCCGCGGTCATCACGCTCCTCCTCCAAGACAACTCAACCTTACAGGACGTTGGGCCATCATACGTCCGGAATAATTGTGTCACTTATTACATAACCAAACTTTTTGAGGGATCGCCATGGTTGCATGGTTTCAACACATGCGCCCTGCACTCATGTGCATCAAAGGTGTTGCGTAGTGCCAACTCAGTGTCAAAGAACTGATTCAATAATATTTCCCGTATGGCCATGAAGGCCCACATGAGTTAAACATGGCCGAGAGTGATTGCATCATCCTTCTTGGCGACATCGGTCTTGACGACGTCGATGGGGAAGACGGCAGCACCTGCATGTGAACAAAAGAATCCATGAACTGTGGCATCCAAAGGCAACAACATATTAGCATCCCATTGAACACGAAGCCACGCTGACCCGGCCATCCAGCCGCCCACGCAGCCACAGAGCCAGCCAGCCACGCAGTGACGCACCCACCCAGCCACACATCCACGCATCCACGCACCCGGCACCCCCCCCCCCCCCAGCCAGCCACGCAGCCACGCAGCCACGCAGCCACGCAGCAGCGCAGCCACGCAGCCACACAGCCACGCACCCTCCTTTCCAGCCACGCAGCCACGCAGCCACGCAGCCACGCAGCCACGCAGCCACGCAGCCACGCAGCAGCGCAGCTACACGCAGCCACACAGCCACGCACCCTCCTTTCCAGCCAAGCAGCCACGCAGCCACGCAGCCACGCAGCCACGCAGCAGCGCAGCCACGCAGCCACACAGCCACGCACCCTCCTTTCCAGCCACGCAGCCACGCAGCCACGCAGCAGCGCAGCCACGCAGCCACACAGCCACGCACCCTCCTTTCCAGCCAAGCAGCCACGCAGCCACGCAGCCACGCAGCCACGCAGCAGCGCAGCCACGCAGCCACACAGCCACGCAGCCACGCAGCCACGCAGCAGCGCAGCCACGCAGCCACGCAGCCACGCAGCAGCGCAGCCACGCAGCCACACAGCCACGCACCCTCCTTTCCAGCCACGCAGCCACGCAGCCACGCAGCCACGCAGCCACGCAGCCACGCAGCCACGCAGCCACGCAGCCACGCAGCAGCGCAGCCACGCAGCCACACAGCCACGCACCCTCCTTTCCAGCCAAGCAGCCACGCAGCCACGCAGCAGCGCAGCCACGCAGCCACACAGCCACGCACCCTCCTTTCCAGCCACGCAGCCACGCAGCAGCGCAGCCACGCAGCCACGCAGCAGCGCAGCCACGCAGCCACACAGCCACGCAGCCACGCAGCCACGCAGCAGCGCAGCCACGCAGCCACGCAGCCACGCAGCCACGCAGCAGCGCAGCCACGCAGCCACACAGCCACGCACCCTCCTTTCCAGCCAAGCAGCCACGCAGTCACACAGTCAAACCCCCCTACACCCCCCCCCCACACACACACCCCCACCCCACCCACTCAACACTACACGAATGACTCACAAAGAACTGCTGCACCACCGATGATCCCTGCGGGAACTGCTCTGCTGCCGACGGTCCCTGCGAAAACTGCTGCAGTGCCGACAATGCCTGTGGAAACTGCGACATTGCCGACGCTGCCTGCGGGAACTGAAGCGCTGCTGCTGCTGCTGCTGCTGCTGCTGCTGCTGCTGCTGCTGCTGCTGCTGCTGCTGCTGCTGCTGCTGCAGTTGTTGCTGCAGTTGCTGCTGCAGTTGCTGCTGCAGTTGCTGCTGCTGCTGCTGCTGCTGCTGCTGCTGCTCCAGCTGGACCACTTGTTTCTGCACCTCTTGACGCAGCTGCAAACCAAGCTCTTCAACCTTCTTGCTTTGGTTCTCCATAGCTCGTTGCATCTCTCTCATCGTCTGTTCCACGCCCACCAGTACGGGGGTCGGCGGCGGCAGCGGCTGGGTACGCTCTGGCTGGGTGCGCTCTGGCTGCCGTGCAGGACCTTGCCACATCGGCCGGCGCATTGGTGGTTTGCACCGGCCAAAAAATCTACTTTCATGGCACCAGATTTCTTTCCTAGCACCCATTTTCTACAATCGTCCCCGGCATAACACAAATCAATCAATTCGTCCATGTCATCGCTTCGGCTATCAGCATCGGGCATAGTTCCCGTGGCTAGTGCCCATCATTCTTTCCACCTTGAGCGGGGCGAAGTCACGAATTCAAGCGCGAAGTGCATTTGAATCAAGCGGGAACTGGGTGACACTGCTTGAAGACGTGCAGCTCCAAGGCATGCAAATGATGCAATGTATGAAAGATACGATACGCAAAGTTCAGGTGTTCAGGTGAAGCCGTGAAGACGTGGTGAAGACAGGTGAAGACGCGGTGAAGACGTGAAGACGTGAAGACGTGAAGACGTGAAGACACGATACGGCAAGTTCAGGTGAAGTTCAGGTGTTCAGGTGAAGCCGTGAAGACGTGAAGCCGTGAAGCCGTGAAGACGTGGTGAAGACAGGTGAAGACGCGGTGAAGACGTGAAGACGTGAAGACGTGAAGACGTGAAGACGTGAAGACACGATACGGCAAGTTCAGGTGAAGTTCAGGTGTTCAGGTGAAGCCGTGAAGACGTGAAGCCGTGAGGCCGTGAAGACGTGGTGAAGACAGGTGAAGACGCGGTGAAGACGTGAAGACGTGAAGACGTGAAGACGTGAAGACGTGAAGACACGATACGGCAAGTTCAGGTGAAGTTCAGGTGTTCAGGTGAAGCCGTGAAGACGTGAAGCCGTGAAGCCGTGAAGACGTGGTGAAGACAGGTGAAGACGCGGTGAAGACGTGAAGACGTGAAGACGTGAAGACGTGAAGACGTGAAGACACGATACGGCAAGTTCAGGTGAAGTTCAGGTGTTCAGGTGAAGCCGTGAAGCCGTGAAGACGCGAAGACGTGAAGACGTGGTGAAGACAGGTGAAGACGCGGTGAAGACGTGAAGACGTGAAGACGTGAAGACGTGAAGACGTGAAGACACGATACGGCAAGTTCAGGTGAAGTTCAGGTGTTCAGGTGAAGCCGTGAAGACGTGAAGCCGTGAAGCCGTGAAGACGTGGTGAAGACAGGTGAAGACGCGGTGAAGACGTGAAGACGTGAAGACGTGAAGACGTGAAGACACGATACGGCAAGTTCAGGTGAAGTTCAGGTGTTCAGGTGAAGCCGTGAAGACGTGAAGACGCGAAGACGTGAAGACGTGGTGAAGACAGGTGAAGACGCGGTGAAGACGTGAAGACGTGAAGACGTGAAGACGTGAAGACGTGAAGACACGATACGGCAAGTTCAGGTGAAGTTCAGGTGTTCAGGTGAAGCCGTGAAGACGTGAAGCCGTGAAGCCGTGAAGACGTGGTGAAGACAGGTGAAGACGCGGTGAAGACGTGAAGACGTGAAGACGTGAAGACGTGAAGACACGATACGGCAAGTTCAGGTGAAGTTCAGGTGTTCAGGTGAAGCCGTGAAGACGTGAAGACGCGAAGACGTGAAGACGTGGTGAAGACAGGTGAAGACGCGGTGAAGACGTGAAGACGTGAAGACGTGCATGCAAGGTATCAAAGATACGATACGCCGCAAGTTCAGGTGAAGTCGTGAAGACGTGAAGACGTGAAGACGTGAAGACGTGAAGACGTGAAGACGTGAAGACGTGAAGACCAGGACTGACACGTGAAGACTGGGACGTGAAGGCAAGTTGCAGCACTCGGCCGCTGCAGTCGCACGCAGGTAGAAACGAGTATTGCTGCTTGAATCTGTCAAGACCCCATCGAATGTAAAACAGGTTTTTCGTAAAGAAATCCGATTTGTGGGCGGGCTTTACATATTGCTTCTGTCCAAGCACTACCGGATGTAAAACAGTATACTTCTTGAAGAAATAAGTTGGGGCTTTGTTGGGCGTCACATTTGACCGGTGGGCGGAGTTTCCTGCTTCTGTGAAGGCGCCATCGAATGTAGATCAGTAGATTTTCTAAAGAAATCTGAGTTGTGGGCGGGGCCTTTATTGCTTGTGTCCATCCACCACCGGATGTAGAACAGTAGACTTATTGAAGGTGAATCACGATACAACAGCTGTAGTTGACAACATCATGACCGGCACATCTTTCCCCCACCGCTGCTCAACCCGGTCCCCCCCAAACTCCTCCACACTTGCCCACCTTTCCACCCTCCTCCACGGCCCGTTGTGTTTGCAGGCGTCGGCACAAAGGGAGGAGGCCGTGCGAGCCGGGAAACTCACGGTATGGTTTGATTTCTAGTTTTGTATTAGGACCCTAGGGTAGCTATGTTATATAGGCATGTCTGACAGCATAGCTCACCATTTCATTACCATGGGATGCTGAGCATACCATTTCCAGAGAGGTAAGTCAGTCACTCTTCGCAGTTGACAAGTCAGAGAAAGCAATCAAGTGCAGCGTTCACAACTCTTGCCGCTCGTAACCTTTTGTCTGCCCTGTTTGGCAGCTCCCTGTCTTTGCTTTCTCTCGTATTTCTTTCTTTTGTCTCTTTTCTACATCTTTCTTTGCTAATTCTTGAATATATGATGCTATTGTAGCATCCTTCTAGCGCGGATCGCTCTTAATATCCTTCTCGCGCACGTTTCCTCGCTTTTTCTCATGTAAGAGCGTCTTCCCTGCCCATGCAGCGTGTACCTGGTGTGTGTGGCTCTGCCTTGCCAATCACAACTGACCGACATGCTGGTCAGGCACTGCAGGTCGTTGCCCTTGCGTGTGTGAACCTGCTGTTTTGGCTGTTCCCATGGCCGCTGCGTGTGTCCGTGAATGATACCATGGGAGGGAGACTTCTCCCATGGGTCCCCTTCGCTGACACTCGTGATGTAGGTTCGCGTCGACTTGTTTCTCTCACTGTGCCCATATTGGCCTCGCACGGCTTTGTCTCTCATTCCTTGTTTGCATGCGGCGGCGTGTAGACCATCATCTTCATCCGAGACCGCAACAGCAAGGGCCAGGAGGTGAGTAATTGCTGAGGGCATGGCTCCTATCCCTTGATGAGTCTAGCGCCATGTACCACCCTCTATGCCTGCATATAGGTGACGCATTGAAAATGCAAGCATCTTACTAGAAGTAGCACGGGCCTCCGAGGTGAGATTCTGCGCAGGCCTCATGATCCCAATGGACCTGCGAAGCGCATGGCGCGCATGGGCGGCCGGCCGGCGCAGCTGGCATGCGGCGGGGCGGGGCTGTCGACGGGCGGCGGGGCAGGGCCGTCGGCGCGCGGGGGGCCAGCGGCGCTGCCGGTGCGCGCGGGCGGCGGGCCGGCGCACCTGGCATGCGGCGGGGCAGGGCTGTCGACGGGCGGCGGGGCGGGGCAGTCGACGGGCGGCGGGGCAGGGCCAGCGGCGCTGCCGGCGCGCGTGGGCAGCGGGCCGGCGCAGCTGGCATGCGGCGGGGCGGGGCTGTCGACGGGCGTCGGGGCAGGGCTGTTGACGGGCGGCGGGGCAGGGCCGTCGGCGCGCGGGGGCCAGCGGCGCTGCCGGCGCGCGCGGGCGGCGGGCCGGCGCACCTGGCATGCGGTGGGTCGGGGCTGTCGACGGGCGGCGGGGCGGGGCAGTCGACGGGCGGCGGGGCAGGGCCGTCAGCGCGCGGGGGCCAGCGGCGCTGCCGGCGCGCGTGGGCGGCGGGCCGGCGCAGCTGGCATGCGGCGGGGCGGGGCAGTCGACAGGCGGCGGGGCGGGGCAGCCGGTGCGCGGCGGGGCGGCGCCGTCGGCGGGCGGCGAGGTGGCGCAGCCAGCGCGCAGCGAGGTGGCAGCGGCGGCGCAGCCTGCATGCGGCGGGGCAGGGCTGTCGACGGGCGGCGGGGCGGGGCAGTCGACGGGCGGCGGGGCAGGGCCGTCGGCGCGCGGGGGGCCAGCGGCGCTGCCGGCGCGCATGGGCGGCGGGCCGGCGCAGCTGGCATGCGGCGGGGCGGGGCTGTCAACGGGCGGCGGGGCAGGGCCGTCGGCGCGCGGGGGCCAACGGCGCTGCCGGCGCGCGTGGGCGGCGGGCCGGCGCAGCTGGCATGCGGCGGGGCGGGGCAGCCTGTCGACGGGCTACGGGGCGGGGCAGCCGGCGCGCGGCGGGCCGGCGGCGCAGCCGGCGGGCGGCGGAGCGGCGGAGCGGCGGAGCGGCACAGCCGGTGCCTGAAAAACGCGGTCGCTCAATGAAGGTGCACCACGCCGTCTTCTTCCAGGTACAGGGCAACACAGAGACCTGGTTGTCCTACCGGACCACGGAGTCCCAAAAGACGCCGTGGCAGCCCGCGGGGACTCGACAGGAAGGCGCGCCACGGTGCGGGAAGGCGATGACACAGCCATACAGGTTTGATGCGGAGGGGCGGCCGCTGTTTGGCGTCCGACTTGTGGATCCAGACCGCATTCCGATGTTGCAGGACACCCCAGCCTTCGCACCATTGAACATGGAGTTTCTGGGGAAGGAGCTGGAGTCGATCAAAACAAGGGTCGAGAAGTTGCCCCATGGCATCTGGCAGTGGTACTTTCCGCCCGACACCATCAAGCCAAACAAGGCCTTTTTTCGCAAGTCAAGTCCCACATGCCCCTGAGGAGGTGCCTGAGGAGTGGCGCCCTTTGCCGTGGCCATCTCGCGCGGACATCTCCGCCCTGCGTGAGCACGATGCAGCGCCTGAACCACCACCGACGCAAGAAGAGCACTTCATGGCGTTGGTCGACGCAGAGGCGGTGCGCGTCACCCCGCTGGTAGACCGAGTTCGTCATGATGGCCACACACAGCAGGAATGGGCGGCAGAAGACAGGGCCATGGCAGCCAAGGTCGCTTACTTGAAGCGCATGCAAGGCGTTGAGAAAGGCTCCGCTGTTCTATACTGGCACCCTTCAGCTGGTATTCTCTGCAACTCGAAGCTCACGTGGACTCCAGTCCTCGTTGGCATCATCAAGGAGGTGGTTGCGAAGGAGGATGGCGGCCAACCTTCTATTGAGCTCTTTGTATACCGCGCTAAGCATTTGCATGACACGTGGCACCCGTGGAATACAGACATTGCGCAATGGCCCCATCCGCCAACCACTGCGGCGCACACGGTGATCATCACCGCCTCAGACCTCGTCTTGACACAAGTGGTGGGCAAGCGAGGTCAGCCGCCCCATGGAGTCTCCTTGGGTGCGAACGAAAAGCTCACCAAGGAGTGCCTAAAGGCGCTGAAGGAGGTGCCCTATGACGCGGAACACCCGGTCGTGAAGTGGCAAGATGCTGAATGCTCGAAGGGCATCGTCGGCATGGCGAAGGCATGCTGGGAAGGCGTAACGCTGCAGGTCAAGAGTGGCAGCCGCAACCTCGTAGGGCAAGTCGTGTGTCATTGGGCGTCGGAGCGTGTGACATCCGCGGACGGTCGCACCGAAAGCCGGGACGGCAGGTACCATGGTCGTGTCGCTGTTGTCGACACGCAAAACGACATGGTAGCCATGTACTGGGGTGCCCGTTGGGAGGAGGACGCGGTTTCTTGCGTGCCTCTCCACGAGCTGGAGGCACAGATCTGCGGGTGCCCCGGTGTGGTCGTCCCTGCGTTGCAAGCGCCGGATATCACCCTGGCCGAGGCTCGATTGCGCGAGATGGTTCCACCCAGCGACGTTGTGGCGGAGAACAACAACGCAGGCGCCTCCCGGCGTCGGAAGCGAGCGCTCATCCTTGCCGATGACGATGACGACGACGACGACTGCTGAAGCGCAAGCAGCGTTGTTGTCATTGAGCTGCTCATGTGCTGCTGCTGCTGCTGTGCTGCCATGCTATTGCTGCTGCATTGCTGCCGTACTGCTGCTGTGCTATTGTGCTGATGTGTTGCTGCATTGCTGCCGTGCCGCTGATGTATTGCTGTCGTGCTGCTGTGTTGATGCACTGCTGCATTGCTGCCGTGCTGCTGAGCTAGTACTGCCTATTAGTGAATTTCCTATCAATGGACTATAGTCCACTGATAGGAAATTCAGGAATCGGCATACTAAGTTGCTGCTGCGCTGACTTGTGCTCCTGCTATGCGGCCGTGTTGATGTGCTACAGTTGTGCTGCTGCTGTGCTACGGTCATGCTGCTGCTGTGTTGCTGGGCTGATGTGTTGTTGCATTGATGTAGTGGCTATTGTTCCGCTACTACAATTTGCTACTGATGCCGCTGCTGGTGCTTTTTTGCATGTCAGTGCCCGCTATGTTCACACCACTGTTGCCGCGGTTGGTATCGCGTGATTTCCACCGGTTGTGCGTTGACATGTGTTACTCATGCATTTGCCCCTATATTTGGTAGCACGCGGTTTCGCGTTAGTTAGGTGCAGACAGCTGCATGTAGACAAACATCTTGTTTAAGTCGGTCAATTAACTGTTCTTGACGCATCATGGTCCAAGTCGACCGACCTGTAGGGACCAGTAGAGCAATTGTCTAGGAGAAAGAGCGTGATCGCTGCAGAAGCCGCGTGGCAGCCGTGGCTGTACCTGTAGTACGACCTGCATATATATGGATACTGTATTTGGATACTGGGTTGTTTATCAATTCTGGTTTTAATTTATTTAGTGTACCTGGTGTTGGCATGCCAACTCAGTGCTAAACTACTTTATGCACAATGATGCAACTTGATGCTATAGTGACGTGCCACGATGTAACTTTATTAACTTCACCATTAGTCATGGGGTCAATAGGATTGCTCATTATGCCATGTTAACATGAACCATGGGTTACGTAATAGTGAAAACAGTAATCATGATGCTCCACTTGAAGTCTCCAACATGGTCATGTTTGGAATTTTATTGATCATATTCACAATATATGAAAAGAGACAACAAACGTGGAAGCATGGCACGCCGAGGCCGATAATATATGTGTGAAATATGAAAAGAGACAACATCTTTGGCAAGCATGATCATATTATGCTTGCCAAACATATTAATGATATCGACCATGTCCAGAAACCATGTTTGCCAATGGTGCATTTAGGATACATTTGAAGCCGTGCAAATGTATCCTAATCCGGTAAAACCACCCAGTCGCGGCGGGCCTGGCCTCGGCGCCTGGACTCTAGAGTGTCAGAAGTATCGACACACCTGCCTGAAACTAGTACTTATAGTTTAGTGCTAGCTCTGGACTACATGAACGGGCATGTGCCGCATGTTTAAGTTCTGTTCCATAAGTGACCCAGTCATTCTGTGACTGACCTTGAACTTTGGTTGTGAATGGTTGGCTTGAGATCACGTTATGATTGTAACTGCCACACAGTCAGAAAAGAACCGGTTTGGTGTGGCCACGTTGTAGGTAGATCATAACTGCTACCCAGTAGCTGAGCCTGGAATTGTTTAAAAGGCGAAGCTACGCACCTTGTTTGCCCTCTCAGTACCTCACACCTCACACACTCCTGTGGTGGAACTAGCAGCCGGCCAGCTGCCGACTGAGACTTATTTTTATCTGAGTGAAATAAAGTAAAACTTTGTGGCAAACATTGTTTTCTCACTCCTAACATGGCATCGGAGTGCGGTTCGCACGCCTTTCGACCTGCTTACCGCTGGTAAAAGTCGTTTCCCGAGGCTCTGCTCGCGGTTGACTTTAGATTTGTGTATTTCGGCGAGATTTGCATGACGACAGCGTAGGCGGAGGTTTGATTCCCGTCTGGCGCGTGATACGAAAGGTGCTTGGTTCGATTCCTGGCCGGAATCTATTGGCGAACGTTACCTTTTTTTCCGGAGTTTTTTGCTGTTTTTTTGCTGGAATGGCTTCCGGCACTCGCAGCCAGGTCGCTTCCGCGGGTCGCGCTGCTGGCAGTAACGATTTTGATGCCGATGACGCTGCCGGTCTGGCCGCTTTGACTGCATCATCCGTAACTCTTACCGATTCGGGTCTCCCAGGCGAAGTATTTTTTGACGCAGCAGCTGGGCTGGCTGCCCTGGCTTTGCACCCGCCAGGTGGTGACGAGGACGCCGCCCACGGTGCTCCCGACGGTGAGAATCCGGCGGTTGACGGTGGTGGTTTGAGCCGCGGTACGGCGGGGGGGGGCCCCGCCCGAGCCTCCTTTGTGGCTTGCAAGGAGCTTTTGAAGGATGTTCGTGGGGTCAAGGTTTTTACCGGCTCAGATTGGACGCTGTGGATCCCTTTTAAGGACCATTTCTTGGGCCTTGTTTCCCTTTATGCTGGCCTCCTTGGAGTGCTGGCAGGTGTTGTCCAGAACGTGCAACTGGATCGGCTCCTTTACGTTGCCTTGTTGGCCGTCGTCGATGGGCCTGCGCGTGCCTTGATGCAGACGCTCCCCCTGGATCGTCGCCTGGGCAGTCTGGCCATCACCAAGCTCATCCAGGTCTATGAGCATGGCAAGCTCACCAAGTCCATGCGTCTGGACTTGTGGAAACAAATGGCCCAACTTCGTCAAACTGCTCGCGAGACTGTGGAGCCGTATGTGAACCGCTCGGAACTGCTGTACGCCAAGCTACAGGCTGCAGGCATTACGTTCCCAGTCGCTGCCTTCATTGCCAGCGTCCTCAGCGGTCTGCGCGCCGAGTACCGGCCCGCGCTAATCTCCCTCCGTCTTGACGAGGTCGAGACTGTTCCGGTCCTGCGGCAGCGCCTGATGGAAGTTGAAGATCTGCTGACGGGTGGCCTCCCGTCCCCTGCAGATTCTGGCTCTGCCTCCAACCACGCGTACCATACCCCTGGCCGGGGGCGTGGCCCACGGAATGGCGGTGCCCGCGGCAACGGCAACGGCAACAGCAACGGCACCGGAAGCGGCAACGGCAACGGCAACGGCAACGGCAACGGCAACGGCAACGGCAACGGCAACGGCAACGGCCACGGCAACGGCCGCGCCCACGGCAATGGCCACGGCAACGGCCACGGCCATGGCGGTAGCAGCGGGGGGCGCGGCGGGCGCGGTGGTGGTCGCGGTGGTGGCGCAGGGGTCGGGCGTGGCCGCGGGCCGCCCTGCTCCGTCTGCGCCAAGCCTGGACATGACGCCGCCACCTGCTGGACTGCCCATCCCGCCCAGCGCCCTGCTCACCTCCGCGGTGACGGCGCCGGGCACGCCCATCACACCGACGCAGGCCTGCCTCCCTTGGAGACGACGTACGCGTTCCACGTGGGTCGAGGCCCTTTGTGTGCTTCCCTGCGCGCCAACCCTTTGGGTGCTTCCCTGCGCGACGGTGTGCAGCCCACGGGCAGGCCTCGCTTCGTCCCGTGCACGGCCTTGCGCCTTCCCCGTCCCGCTCGGGCAGTCGTCTCTCGGCACCCCGCCCCAGCACCTCCTCGGACTCGACGGCTGGTTCCTCAACCACCGCTCCTTCTGTGCTTCACACGGCCGCAACGGCCACGGCTAGGTGTGCCCCGGAGTGGGTGGTTGACACGGGTGCCACGTACCACATGACGCCTCACCGGGTGGACTTTGGCGATGGATTTGATCCCGCCTTTCGGCTGCGCATCACCGGCTCGGGCGGCAATCTGCATGCGGGCGGCAGGGGCCCTCTGCTTCTCCGGCTCGGCACCCCGGACGTGCACCTCGGCCCAGCTTTGTATGTCCCAGGCCTTCAGGCCCGCCTACTCTCGGTGAGCCAGCTCTTTAAAGCCGGCCATGATGTGGACTTTAAGCACCTGCGCCTCACTTTGGGGACCCGCACGTTCCCCCTCGTGGAGTGTGACGGCATTTACTTGCTCCGCGGGGTGGCGCCCCATGCCCTCGCCACATCGGCCGCCCCCGTGGACCTAATGCAGTGGCACCTGCGCCTCGGACACGCTGGCGCGGATCGTATTGCTCGGCTAGCCGCCGACCCCGCCTCAAACATGGTGACCCACGGTCCCAAGGCTCCCACGTGTCCTTCCTGCCCTGCCGGTCACTTGCGGCGGAGCAGCTTTCCCCCCAGCACGACGCCACGCTGTGCGACCCCTCGCCGTCGCCTGCACTGCGACCTGCTTGGTCCCATGCGGACCCCTGCCGTGTTGGGGGACTGGCGGTATGTCCTGGGCATCACGGATGAAGCCACTCGTTTTCACTGGGTTTATTTCTTGAAGACGAAGGACGCTGCCGTTGGGAGCCTGCGTCACTTCCTGGCCACGGAGATCAAGCCGTTCCGGGCGTCCGCGGCCACGGCGCCTGTGGAGCTTCGCTCCGACCAAGACGCGGTTTTCACTGGCCAGGACTGGCGCGCCGTCTGCGCCGAGTATGGCGTGCGGCAAGAGTTCTCGTCCCCCTATACGCCGGAGCAGAACGGCGTGGCGGAGCGATTCTGGGGCGTCGCAGTTAGCATGACCAGGAGCATGCTGGCGCATGCTGGCCTCGGCAAGGCGTTCTGGGCTCTAGCCTTTGCATGCGCCATCTACATCATCAACAGGCTGCCCTGCCGCAGCAACCCGGAGCACGCAACGCCCTACTTCCTCATGTATGGGCGCCCTGCGGATTTATCCGGCATGCGTGTGTTTGGCTGCCCCTCCCACGTCTTGGTTGAGGGGGCAGCCCGTGAGAAGTTTGATTCTCGCGCTGAGGATGGCCTCTTCGTGGGATACAAGCTTGACTCCCCGGCCTACCTCGTATGGGTGCCCGACAAGGCGACGGGCGGCGGGCGTGTCATCGAGCGCAAGCACGTGCAGTTCGACGAGACGTGGCGCAACCGGGCCCCGCAGGCTGCGCAGTGGCTCCCGGCGGCCCCCTTTGCGGAGGCCGACCTCTTTCCCGCCGACATGCTGACTCCTGCCCCTTTGCAGTTACCCTCTGCCTCTGCCGAGGACTCTGGGGGGCCGGCAACGCCCTCCACTGCCTTGCCCGCAGGCCGTGAGGACAGCTATGTCAGCATCGGGGGGACTCCTGAGCGTTTCGTTCTCCCCCCGGCCGCCGCTGCGGCCATCCAGGCACTTGTGCGGAACGGCCATGCTCCGACGGCTCCGGCTCCTGCCTCGGCGCCGACATCTTACCTCACCGTGTCAGATGCTCGACAGCATGCCCCTCTGTTGCGCGGACAGGCCTCTGGCCACTCGCGTTCTGCGGCGTCATATGAACACGCCGGGGCGGGGATGCCTCCGCCGCATTTGAGTACCTCGGTTGACCTGGAGAGCACGGCTGACAGCACCGGCTATTCTCCTCCGGCGTCCCCTGGTGCCTCTGCAGGTCTCCTCCCCGTGTGGGGTTCCCGTGGTGCTGCCTTGTGTGGCGACCTTTCTCATGGCAGTAACACCCCCGCTCCCCCTGGTTTCGGGGGCGATGATGTATTGGATGACGCACTTTCTTCCTGGCCGGATCAACCTGTCACCAAGGCTGCACGGATCCACGCGCATCACTCACTTGTCGCTGACCTGTGCTTCGCTGCTGCTTTTCATAGCCAGCCTGCGTCCGTGCCCTCCTCTCCCGCTGCCGCCCTTGCCTTGCCGGAATGGCGCACGGCCATGGAGAGTGAGCTGGCCAGCCTCCAGGAGCACCAGGTTTACGAGCTTCTGCATATGCGTGATCTTCCGCGCGGTGCCAAGCTCCTACCCACCAAGTGGGTCTTCGCCCAGAAAGCTGATGGGCGGTGCAAGGCCCGGTTTGTGTGCAAGGGGTTTGCACAGCGCGAGGGCATTGATTTCGGTGAGACTTTTGCTCCCACCGTCCGTGCTGCCACCGTGCGCCTGGGCTTGGCTCGTGCTGGCACTGCTGGCCACCCCATCCGGCAGCTGGATGTCCGCACCGCGTTCCTCTATGCTGAGTTGGAGGAGGACGTGTATGTCCTTCCCCCCAAGGGCTTTGAGGAGCGCGACCCCACTGGCCAAACGTACCTCTGGCGCCTCCGGCGGAGCCTCTATGGGCTCAAACAGGCGCCCCGGAACTGGCACCACACGCTCCGGGACTACCTCATCCATGAGACTGGCGCTGTCCAGAGCACCACGGACACGTGTCTGTTCCTGTATGTTGGTGGTTTTGCCTTCGTCCATGTCGACGATCTCCTGGTCTCCCACTCCTCGGCGGAGTGGCTATCGCAGTGGACCCAACGGGTGTCCCAGCGCTTCCAGATCACCGAGACGGATGCCCCCTCCCTCTTTCTGGGGGTCTCCCTGGTCCTCGACCCGCCGGCGCGCACAGTTTTTCTGCACCAAGGCCCGTATCTGGAGGCCCTCGCTGAGCGCTTTGGGGTCTCCCCACGGGCGGTGAAGACGCCCGTCGTCCCCAACACCCCCCGTGGTGAGGGGGGGCTTCTCAACGCGGACGACACTCGCGTCTACCAAGCGATCACCGGGGCACTCCTGTATGCGATGGGATGCACTCGGCCTGACCTGGCATTCGCAGTCAACCTGCTGACTCAGAATATGAAAAACCCTACTGTAAGCGACCTTGGGCTGGCACGCCGGGTGCTTCAGTACGCGGTACACACCAAGGACCTGGGTCTGTCCTACTCGGGGCAGGGGGGGCTGGTGGCCTACTCGGATGCCGACTGGGCAAACGATCCTGTGGACCGCAAGTCAATCACTGGCAACGTGGTCATGTACCGCGGTGCTGCGGTGGAGTGGACCAGTCGCAAGCAGCCCACTCCAGCCCTGTCCACCTGTGAGGCCGAGTACATGGCCCTGTGCGGTGTCACGCAGCAGGTGGTCCCCTTCTCACCATCACCAAGGAGTTGGGTGACCCGGCCTCAGGGCCAATTCAGGTGTTTTGCGACAACACTGGTGCTGTGGCTCTGTCACGAGACCCTGTTCACCCTCGGCGTACCAAGCACATCGACGTCAAGTACCACTACATTCGCGCGAAGGTCGCGGATGGCACCGTTCAGGTGTCTCACCTTCCTGGGGCAGCGATGATCGCCGACATGCTCACCAAGGCACTACCTGAGCCACGTTTTGTGGAGCTCAGACACAAGTTGTTGGGTATTTGAGTTACTGGCAATTAGTGATGAGACAACATAAGGACACACTTGCTAGCCTGTGACACTGGTCCCATACTACAGTTCTTTTAGTGAACATTTGTTCTGGCTTGCTTGAGTTTGTTTTCCGGCCTGTGTGCCGAGTAAGGGGGGTGTCAGAAGTATCGACACACCTGCCTGAAACTAGTACTTATAGTTTAGTGCTAGCTCTGGACTACATGAACGGGCATGTGCCGCATGTTTAAGTTCTGTTCCATAAGTGACCCAGTCATTCTGTGACTGACCTTGAACTTTGGTTGTGAATGGTTGGCTTGAGATCACGTTATGATTGTAACTGCCACACAGTCAGAAAAGAACCGGTTTGGTGTGGCCACGTTGTAGGTAGATCATAACTGCTACCCAGTAGCTGAGCCTGGAATTGTTTAAAAGGCGAAGCTACGCACCTTGTTTGCTCTCTCAGTACCTCACACCTCACACACTCCTGTGGTGGAACTAGCAGCCGGCCAGCTGCCGACTGAGACTTATTTTTATCTGAGTGAAATAAAGTAAAACTTTGTGGCAAACATTGTTTTCTCACTCCTAACATAGAGCACGGAACAAAAATTTTTGCGCGGAAACTTAGCATTGGTCTTTGGCGCGGCGCCCTGGTAAAGCTGCCCGTGGCAGGACGATTAGATCACACCGAGACCTCACACCAAACACACGTGAGCAGTGTATCCGTAGCATCCTGGTAGCATGTGTTTCCTGTCAAAAACGTTTGGCTCGTCACGTAGGCGGCTCGGCCTCGTCACTCGTGAGTCGTCACTCGTCAGTCGTCAGTCGTCATCACCGAACAATAACTTGGTTGCTTGACGTAATTGGGTTTACAGAGATACGAACTGCCAGGTTGGCGGTTCACACCTCTTTACTGTTTGGGCGAATGACGAAGTGCAAACAGTAACCCCAAAACGCATATTTTTGCGTTATAACTTATAACTCATAACCTATACCCACCTTCGATGCAGAATTAACGCGTTACAATGGAGTAAGGCTATAATGTGAGTTCATATTTTGCGAATAAATTAATGCCTGCGTTCGTTTGATGGGTGGGTGCGAGCGTTGGATATCATTCTCCATTTGGAAGTGACAGAGGAGCCGCTCTTTTTCCACCTAGGCTTCTTTCCGGATGGCGGTCCGAAGTGATGGTATGCCACATGCAGGCAAGGCCATTTGTTAGTTGGAGATTAATTTGCTATTTTAAAGCTGAACGGATGGAGAATGTTGCATTTTGGGCTTGGTGGGGCTGCGAGTTGATGAAACCGTCATGCGGTTAGTTTGTCGGTTCCGTCAAGGGGCTTGTTAACAGGCTGGTCCGGGAAAGGTGACAGAGCAGCTTGGAAATTGCACCCGATGGGCCTGCGCGGACGTTATTCAGAGCTCTTCTTCTCTAGTGAGGGCGCATAAGATATTAAGTCCCGTGTGCGAATTGATCGGCGGGCGTGTCCGGCTTGACTTCTCCTCGGCACCGACGCCTGCGGAGTTGACCTGACAATAGAGTACTGTTTGGCTGCCAATTCGTGATCTGGCTGCCCTTTTAACTCCAGATGTAATTTTTGTACACGGATCCAAGATGTGCCGCCTTATGGTAATTCCGAGAATAGTCTGAGAATGGATATATGTGGAATCGATCGTACGCCCCATTGAATATGCAACATTGAGTTGCTCTTGATTTTGTTTGGCAGTGTGGAACGAAGCGGTGGACGGACTTTCTGAGCGGGGCCGAAGCTTCTGCTCTTCAGGACGTGATGCTCGCGAGGCAGGCAGGATTCACTTCGCTGCTGCAGGCTTGCGCTTGGTTGAGGTGAGATGCTTGTTTACGTGCCCTTCGGGGTTTGCCTACTTTTTATTCAAGAAGCGCAGGTTGCTGCCATATGTTGTTCTTTGGCGTTCATGGGCACAGTAGGTTTTCTAGGAAAGAATATATCCTTTTAAATATAGCATCACTCGCGGTGAGTTGATCTATGGTGGAGTTAGTGGACATGGTTGGGTGGCAGTGATGGTCAACCGCAGACTAATCCTCATGGTTTATACAGCAATAAACCCACTCAAGCGGCATGTCTTCTACAGCGAACATCAGGATTATGGGAATCCGGGGTGGTTGGCAGGGCTAGCGTCATACTGATAGCATTTGTTAGAGTCTATATAGCTAATATGTGGATTCAGTGGGGTAGCCTCGAATGGGTTGCACTCCTAGTTTCATGGCTGTACGGAATACTGAATGCTCTAGAGGTGGGCTGACCCTGTGGCATCAGCCTGTCTGCCCCGCCAGCGTGTCTGCGGCTCGATTGTGGCAGAGAAGGCGGTCGCATGCAGCCAGCTGGCCACCTATTAGCTGTTTGCCATGTGATTGTGTGGCTAATTGATTGTTCTTAGACGTGGTCCTGATTGGTGGTGCTGCCTTGGGGCATTTTTTGGTGTGCCCTGGGGCACACCTGGCTCCTGGCTGGCATGGGTGGCCCCTACCAGACCCGTTGTCGCCGCCATGGTTTGCCCTGATGATCAGGGTGCGATGGTTCGGCACCTTCTCAAGATGCTTGCTTCCACGCGGGCAGAGTTATCATGTAAAGTAGAGTATGTGCTAGACAATGTGGACTTCTTCTCAAGATGCTGCCTCAGGGCAGAGGTTATATGGCTCTTTTCTTTCTCTCTCTTCGTCTCTCTCTCTCTCTCTCCATGTCTCTTTCTCTTCTCTCTCTCTTCTCTCTCTCTCTTTTCTCTCCTCTCTTTTTTATTCTCCATGTAGGAGCCAGGCTGGGCATAACAGGGACTGGGAAATTGGGATGAAAGGGCACACTTACATGTTACAGAAATACATGATGCAGTGCCAGAAGCGGGCAACCAGTTACTGCTCTGCACAGAAAGATAG
>RPFO01002016.1:47500-123117 GCA_009746045.1 Mesostigma viride | reverse complement strand
GGGGGTTTTGCGGGTTCCTCCCAAAATGGGGGGACTGGGCACACTATGCGTAACATGGATGTCAAAGGAAATAGTAAAATGATGGAGGATTCCAGGCTCCATGGTGTCATCATGGCCCGTCTACGTACATGGGCATGTTAATGTGAATTAATTATGAGTGTCAGGCTCCCATGGGTCATTGTCCTACGTACATGGGGCATTTATGTAATTAATGATGGAGGATTCAGGCTCCCATGGTGTCATCATGGCCCGTGGCTACGTACATGGATGTCAAGGAATAATTAAATTGATGAGGATTCAGGCTCCCATGGTGTCATCATGGCTGTCTACGTACATGGATGGCATGTATGTAATTAATGATGAGGATTCAGGCTCCATGGTGTCATCATGGCTGGCTACGTACATGGATGGCATGGATGTAAAAATGATGAGGATTCAGGCTCCCATGGTGTCATCATGGCTGCCTACGTATGTACATGGATGTCAAGTAATTAAATGATGAGGATTCAGGCTCCCATGGTGTCATCATTGCCCGTGTATGTACATGGTTGGCATTTATGTAATTAATGATGAGGATTCAGGCTCCATTGGTGTCATCATGGCTGCCTACGTATGTACATGGATGTCAAAGAAAAAAAATGATGAGGATTCAGGCTCCCATGGTGTCATCATGGCCGTCTACGTACATGGATGTCAAGGAATAGTAAATGATGAGGATTCAGGCTCCCATGGTGTCATCATGGCCTGTCTACGTACATGGATGGCATGTATGTAATTAATGATGAGGATTCAGGCTCCATGGTGTCATCATGGCTGGCCTACGTACATGGATGTCAAAGAAAAAAATGATGAGGATTCAGGCTCCCATGGTGTCATCATGGCCCGTCTACGTACATGGATGTCAAGGAATAGTAAATGATGAGGATTCAGGCTCCCATGGTGTCATCATGGCCTGTCTACGTACATGGATGGCATGTATGTATTTAATGATGAGGATTCAGGCTCCCATGGTGTCATCATGGCTGGCCTACGTACATGGATGTCTCAGAAAAAAAATGATGAGGATTCAGGCTCCCATGGTGTCATCATGGCTGGCCTACGTACATGGATGTCAAAGAAAAAAAATGATGAGGATTCAGGCTCCCGTGGTGTCATTATGGCCCGTCTACGTGTTGTTGGCATGTATGAAATTAATGATGAGGATTCAGGCTCCCATGTGTCATCATGGCTGGCCTACGTACATGGTTGGCATTTATGTAATTAATGATGAGGATTCAGGCTCCCATGGTGTCATCATTGCCCGTGTATGTACATGGTTGGCATTTATGTAATTAATGATGAGGATTCAGGCTCCATTGGTGTCATCATGGCCCGTCTACGTACATGGACCGTGGCATTTATGTATTTGATGAGGATTCAGGCTCCCATGGGGTCATTGATGATCATGGCATTTATGTATGTAATTAATGATGAGGATTCAGGCTCCATTGGTGTCATCATGGCTGGCCTACGTATGTACATGGATGTCAAAGAAAAAAAATGATGAGGATTCAGGCTCCCATGGTGTCATCATGGCCCGTCTACGTACATGGATGTCAAGGAATAGTAAATGATGAGGATTCAGGCTCCCATGGTGTCATCATGGCCTGTCTACGTACATGGATGGCATGTATGTATTTAATGATGAGGATTCAGGCTCCCATGGTGTCATCATGGCTGGCCTACGTACATGGATGTCTCAGAAAAAAAATGATGAGGATTCAGGCTCCCATGGTGTCATCATGGCTGGCCTACGTACATGGATGTCAAAGAAAAAAAAATGATCAGGATTCAGGCTCCCGTGGTGTCATTATGGCCCGTCTACGTGTTGTTGGCATGTATGAAATTAATGATGAGGATTCAGGCTCCCACAGTGTCATCATGGCTGGCCTACGTACATGGTTGGCATTTATGTAATTAATGATGAGGATTCAGGCTCCCATGGTGTCATCATTGCCCGTGTATGTACATGGTTGGCATTTATGTAATTAATGATGAGGATTCAGGCTCCATTGGTGTCATCATGGCCCGTCTACGTACATGGGTGGCATTTATGTATTTAATGATGAGGATTCAGGCTCCCATGGGGTCATCATGGCTTGTCTACGTACATGGAGTCATATTGATTCATGGAACAATGAGATACCATTCTTAATTGAAAATTGTTCTTGATACTTTCACATGCATGCCCGGAATCGTGAATTTGTGCGGGTTTCCATGATGACAATCCTCATTGAATTCTTGAGCACACAATATTGAGCAATTTAGGGGCACTTCGGCAATGTTGACCATTTTCATTCATGATAAAATTAACATTTAATGCAATAAATACATATTCCACTCATTTTAATAAACCATGCAAAAACTTTACAAGCACGCTCAAGCTAGGGGTGGGCTGGCATGCACGCGTGGGTGTGGGGGTGGGCTGGCATGCATGCGTGGGTGTGGGGGGGGCTAGCCTGCATGCGTGGGTGTGTGGGGGGGCTGGCATGCATGCGTGGGTGTGTGTGGGGGGCTAGCATGCATGCGTAAGTGTGGGGGGGGCTGGCATGCATGCGTGGGTGTGTATGGGGGCTGGCATGCATGCGTGGGTGTGTGTGGGGGGCTAGCATGCATGCGTGGGTGTGTGGGGGGGCTGTCATGCATGCGTGGGTGTGGGGGGGGCTGGCATGAATGCGTGGGTGTGGGGGGGGCTAGCATGCATGCGTGGGTGTGGGGGTGGGCTAGCATGCATGCGTGGGTGTGAGTGTGGGCTAGCATGCATGCGTGGGTGTGGGGGGGGCTAGCATGCATGCGTGGGTGTGGGGGGGGCTAGCATGCATGCGTGGGTGTGGGGGTGGGCTAGCATGCATGCGTGGGTGTGGGGGGGGCTAGCACGCCCCACCCCTCCATCGGCACAGCCAGCCTTGTGAGTCTACCCTTAACAACAAGGCTGGTAGGACGACACGCCTGAGCAGCATATGTCATGCCTATCTCAGGCTAATAATGTGTGATTTTGTGCCAACAACCAAGTTGTTCCACCCAACAACACATTATAAACCCTCTTCCAAAATGCCCAACAAGCCGGACACGTGGAGGACCACACACGCAGTATATAAAGAGAAAATAAGCTGACTTTTTATCCAGCCAACCTGTGGCTAGCTGCTCTGGTTAGCATGACAAATGCTAACATTTACTCAGTGGGAAAGGTGAAGAGACCATTGGAACAGCCTACCTGACGCATGTGCCACCAAAGCATTGTGTCCCGCAAAATGCACACTGCCTCCTTTCTAACAAGCACGAGCCGCTCTCTTTAGGAGACAGGTGCCAGCTCGTCAGTGTCTGGGGAAAATGATGCCGCTGCTTAGGAAGACCGCGTGAATTTCCTCGAACACAACTGTCTATAAAGCAAAAGAAATTTCAGAGAAGCATGGAAATAAAAGCATTACACCTTCCCGACAGGTTGCGGGCCACGCGCTGCAGAAAGCCAGCCACGTCACAGACGATTAACTAGCTAAAAGACACCCAGGAATCCAGCGATGCAGCGCCAGGACCCGCAACTTTCTGGCTGCATCTGGCCGGAAAGAAGGCAAAAAGCTTACGCTCAACGAGGTAAGAAAGCAGGAAAACGCAAGCTTAAGACGTTTAACACAAGAACGTACCATAACGGGCATTTATTCGTGCCCAGGCGCACAAGAAAGTCCACCCTTTCATGGAGTGGTTGGGCAGTACGCATCGCGCAGGGCTAATGTTATCTTACCGCAAAATGACGGGAAAGGTAAAGATAGCAGCGGGAATTTTTACGGCTTTAGAAACATCATTAAACTAGCTTTCCTTACGACCATCAAAACTGGCAACAATCGACAATCAACCCGGCAGGCATCCAATATACTTTATTCATCCCGACAGAAATTCAGGCCGGACCCCCCCTGCCGATGGCAAAGAAAAAAAGCCCGCGACATTATAGATCGCAACCATCCCGCCATAAATTAGAATCAGTAACTAATTTTCTCCAACAATCGAGCATTTCTGCTTTCCGCGTGCCAGATTTGTCACGTTTCGTCTAAAGGCAGTCGCCATGGCCCCTACCGCAAGGGGTGCGCGCACCATGCCGACATAGCTTTTGGGCCTCAATTTGCACCGAAATTTGGTCCGTACCGTCCAGCTCAGTCGGATTATGTATGTGGATCGGCCGTGTTGGTTGCATACGCAGGTATATTAATTCTTGCATTCGCCCCGGACCTTCCCCAGGACAGGTCAGGATATAACAATAATTCTTGCATTCGCCCCCGCCCTTTCCTATGGCCTGGTCAGGTTTGGGCGCGACGCCACTAGCGCGGCGCCCGCGACAGAGTGGCCAGGCTCGAGCACGTTTTCTGGATCCCAAGCACCGGATTGGACACTGTCCGAGGACTGGACAGGAATTGGCTGACCAATCGGATGCTTGCTCGTCGTCTCCAAAAACATATATAAAGAGCCAAATCGCGCGAACTACGCAAGGATCCTTTAAGCAGCGTTACTCTGCCGAAATGTCAACCTAGGCCGGTCAAGTGACGCCGAGGTGTTCACCGATAGTTCAGGTCAGCCACAGCGCGCCTTCGAATGTAGGCACGGTCGCATTTTTTTTTAGGAAATGTAGAATTGTTGTCGACCAGCTACCAACGCCCGACCGGACCCATACAACGGAAACATCAAGGCGATGTGATGTAGGTGTGTCTGATATGTCATTAATACACAGAGCATCGTGAATATAATATATAATATAAATTATATAATATACTATAATTAATATATAATTTTAATTTTATGTTAATTTTAATGTTATTTCATATAACATAATATAGCATAATATAATATAATATAATATTATATAAAGTAGTATATAAAAAATTAAAATGTAAAAGAAAAATATCTACCTTATTGGGGTTTAATGTTCCTTTCCAGTTCAGCATAAGTACACTCTTGAGTGTGTGCAATGTTTGGTTATACGCCATTGTCTTAAAATAGCAACCAATGTAAACCTCCGTCCTAACCACATTTGGATACAATAAAGACATTGATGCCTGACACATAGCATTCATTGCTTGAAATACCATGCATATTTTGTGTCAATGTTCTGCAGACCACAGCTTCAAGTGGGCATACTTCGCTTTCCTCAATATAATGGCGACATGGCATTTGGTGAAAGTGGTGAGTGCCATGAAGTTGCGCCGGCCGTCGTTATCCATGACGAACTGAATGGGTTTCGTGCAAATCAAGTTTTTTGTTTTGGTGTTCCAGTTGCGCCGGCCGGCGTTTCCAATGGTATCTTGCGCGCACTTGCAAAAGCTTGCACGCTTATCAACATTTTGTGTTGGTAAACATTTTATCACCTCTGGGATTTCCGCCTTCACTACCTGAGTTGCTTCTTTGTGGTTTTCAAATGCAACCGAGTTACGCCGGCCGTCGTTACTCATGACAAATTGTAGGGGTTTTGTGCAAATCACTTTTGTATGGTTTATGTACATGCATCCAGTTGCGCCGGCCGGCGTTTCCAATGGTATCTTGCAGTTGCGCAATCAGGCCCCATTACCAAAAGTGTGTTTGTACATCTTTTTTACACCTGAAGGATTTCTGCCTGCATATCCTGAGTTGCTTCTTAATGGTTTTTAATTGCGCCCGAGTTACGCCGGCCGTCGTTATTAATGACAAACTGTATGTGTTTCATAAAATCACTTTTGTATGGTTTACATGTATCCAGTTGCGCCGGCCGGCGTTATTAATGACGCTTGTCGTTCTTGTTTGATGCCCATCGTTTTCGTCGTGTCTTTAATGGTGATTATTTATCATTACTCATCCTCAGGGCTTTCGGTGCCGCGGGATTAAGAGGCGAAAAAAATCAGCTGCCGTCTGACCAAAGTCTGATGGCGCGATCGGGGCGGGGGGCCGTTTCCGACGGTTCGCGTCCCTTGTCCAATGACGACCGGGAGCCTGCACTTCGCGGTCTCTGGAGCGACAAGTACATCGAGAACAAGGGGTACAAAATTGCCAATGACATCTTTCCTATCATGGCGGAACGCGTGAAAGCAAACAACCACAGGACGCCAGAGATGAGCGCGGAGGTTCTGTCTTGCGCAGCTTCAAGACTAAATGCCATGGTGGCGGAGAGCAACGGCATTAAGAAGAGGAAGAACTGTGACGACGGGCTTCCTGAAAATTGGGCGGAATCTCTTCGGGATACCATCAAGAAGGCTTTTGGCGACTTGGGAACATCTGAGAAGGATCGTGGGCTTAGGTGGGCCTTGTGTGGACTTGTTACGAAGGCAATGGAGGGCGTCCCGGACAGGATTGTGGAGCGCGCGTTCGGGATTGACAGGCGCTTTGTCGCAACTGTTCGGGGTCACAGGGATGGAATGGAAGAAGGGGAGGACGACCTTTTGATGAGTGCGCCAGAGAGGAGGAGGAGGAAAGACGAGCTTCCGACGGAAGTCATTGCCCTGATACAAGCGTGCTGGAGGGATGATAACTTGACGCGGGCGTCTCCGAACATGAAGGATGTTCATTGTGAATGGACCAGAAAGGATTACAAACATACACTAGCGTTTTCGGAGGGTGCGCGCTACTATACTGTCTCCAAGTCGAAGATTTACGAAGTGTTCATTTCCCGCCATCCGGAGTTGAAGCCACCGCGGCGGATGGACAGTAGGGAGGGGGGGGGGGAGGGAGAGGAGGGTGTGAGGGGGGGAAATCAGGTGATTTTGGAGACGGAGGCAGGGATGTCAATGCTACGCACGAATCAGAAGAGCACAGTTCATGTGGGATACACTACTTTTTGCAAGCATATGCCCGCATGCGTCAAGGGGCGGTGGAAAATGCGGAACTTGTGCGCATGCCAGCACCACACTACCATGCAGTCCATGGTTGGGGGGTTGGCCAAATTTCGTGCAACTTTTCATGCCAGATGCGAGTGCGGACCTGAATGCCACGCGTGCGATCATGGTAGCCAGCTCGACGTGGGGTCGTCCGTGCCCACATGTTCCATTTTCAAAGCCACTCACACGACAGAGTGGGTGAACAAGTTTACTTGTGAGGTGGAGGGGATGAGGGAGGGGGGAGGTTCGAGGTCGTCTGTGGGGTCGTCGCGGCCGCAGGTTCAGCCTTTTCAGGGCGAACTTGAGGATCTGCCCATGCATGGGAGGGTGCTGGACGACGAGGAAGGGGTGCCCGATCATGACCTGGGCGAGGAGTTGGGGGTTTGCTCGATCCGGCGTAAGGCTTGTGTGTTGGGCACTTGCCTGGCTCCCAAGTGTGGAATTCGGAACTTCATGTTATGCGAACGGGAGGAGGCTTCCAACCACCTGATTTCATGGACCAGATACGAGATGCAGGATGTGCCGCCGGGTGCGGTTCTTGGGCCAGAGGTAATTTTTAGTGGAGTGGTTGCGCCCCAAGGCGTTTCTTTTGCAATGTTTCCTGAAGTTCTTGGGCCAGAGGTAATTTTTAGTGGAGTGGTTGCGCCCCAAGGCGTTTCTTTTTCAATTTTTCCTGAGGTCCTGTCTTTTTTCTTTCTACAGGTCATTGGTGGGTCGAAGTTGATGTCTTTTCTGTATGTGCACACTGCGCATATGCAGGACGACTGTGACGAGATCGCAAAGGCTGGTGGGCAGCGATTGACGCAAGTCGACGTCAAGTCCACACCAACGGAGCTAAAGGAGGCAATTGTGGACAAGTGGCCGGACTTCATCCAGCATTGCTTCAACGCGTGGTGGCAAGCGGACGCCTCCAAGGAATGTCTCTCAAGGATGCGGGTGGGGGACCTTGTATGCCACACAGATTACGCCGAGAACTACCAGTCTTACACCTATCACAATCTCCAAGCACAGTATTGGCATCCAGTCACATTCGTCCTTATGCCCTGGATCGTGCGCTACTTGGATCCAGCGTCGGGAAAGGTCGTGAGAAGGGAGTTTCACTTCATCGGACAGGGCGGAATGAAAAGGGACGGGCGGGCCCTCCGTTTTGCTATCCTCAAAATCCTGGCGACACTACGGTCAGAAGGGGTAGAGGTGAAGCGCTTCATTGGGTGGTCGGACAATTGCTCCATGCAGTTCAAGTCAAGGAATGTGATCGCGGAAGTGGCCCGGCTGCTGACGGAGGATCCGCACCTGGAGTCATTTGAGTGGAATTACTTTGGGGAGCAGCACGGAAAGGGGGAGGTGGATGGAGCTGGTGGGACTGTGAAGTGCATGTTGAGGAGGTGGCACATCAGGGAAGAGAACCAGGACAAACAGACGGCCGCCCAGTTGGTGGAGAATCTGGCGTCGGGGGCGGTGGGCGGGACCACAACGACCAGGCGTAACTTCTTCGAGTTCCCCGAGGTAATTAAGTGTACAGTCCTCGTTCAGGGAATAGTTACGCCGGCCGTCGTTTCTAGGGCGTTCTTGGAGTCCTGGCGATCAGGAGTGCTTAATAAAACACAACTAGCTCGATGGTCTCGTAACTTCAACTTTCCCTTGTGCAAATCTTGTCTTCGACGCGCAGGTGCTTCCTTACAGCCCAGGGCGCGGCGAAATCAAAGGAGTGAAGAAGGCGCACTGGTGGCGCATGGACAAGTCGAATGTGACGCGCTTAATGCTGCGCCAGTATTCCTGCTATTGTGGCGGTGCGTGCGCCGAGGAAAGGTGGTGGGATTGTCGAAAGGAGTGGACCGACATGGACGGCTGGAATGTGGGAGGTGCTCGGATGAAGCTCCACAAACTGGGGGAGCCAGTGCAAAGGAACCCAAACGGACAAGGGGGGCACGCAGGGACGCGACTGAACAGACTACAGGCAGAGAGGACGATGATGGGAAGGAGACTGAAGCTGCGAGACATTTTTGCCGTCGAGTCCTACTCTGGTGATGAGTCCCACGATCCAGATCATCCATATTGGCTAGCGGAAGTCTTGCAGGAGCCTTATCAGGTGGCCGCTACTTTCGTGAGGCGAGTGGCCGACAGAAACGGCAAGGTCGATAGGGAGTTGTTCCGTAAGGGACAATGGGTGGTGGGGGTGCGCTACTGGGACAGATTTCCGGGTATGGCGACGATGTTCAAAATGGACGCCGATGCGCAAGCTGAACAGCCAAACTTGGTCAATTGCTACCTGTGCATGGACGCGGGGTTCGAACACACCATTGTTGTCAACCCAGCTAACAATCGCCAGGCCATCTTGACCATTCCGACAGACGTCGAGAAACGGCTCACGAACTTGGCCAAGAAGAGACCTGTTCAGTAGGCCAGCTCGCCCGGGCTTGGTTGGACGAGGTGGACAGCCTTGAGAGCACGTGCTTCGTTGTGAGCACTTGCCTTTCAGCCGTGATTTGCAAACGAGTTCCTTGTCCTGAATTGTAAAGCTCGATTCATGCTCTTTTAAGGAAGTGTATAATATTATCCAGATCATGTATATATTTAGATCTAGACCTGAGTTCAAATAACATTTCTTAGAGGGCTGAGATGCGCGAGGTCCAGCATACATGTATATATCCATGGAGACATGTTACAAACTCAAATGTTTCATTGTACGTACCACGAGCTCGTCGACGGGGGTATCCCATGTAATGTATGATTTATGAATTAATTAATCGCTTAATTGTACAATGTAAATGGATCATGAACTTGTCAAGTGGCCTAATTTGGTTTATTTGGTTCATCATTTATTGATCTCAATCATTCTTAATTGAATCTCGAGCAATAGCAATCGTGAAGCAGATCCTAATCATGTGATTCGCATAATGAGAATAGGCAACAAGTGCTACTTTGAGGAATGCGGGGTTGGTCAGGTTATTATAGAGCTAGAGCTACAAACGGCACATATATTGCAAACTTTGCGCTCCAGGCATGGAATTTCAAAAGTACCAAAATTGGAGCAGTAGATGTTGGGGACGCCCTGCAAAATCCGCTTGCCAGACCGGGAACTCCGTCCGATACCATCTTGCAGTACCACCAGTTATACACTACCATTCAAATCACCGATATCGCTGGAGGTAAACCTCTTATTTCCGGTGAAATGGGTGTTAGTTTATTTCCATATAACAGTTAACCCAGGTATGCCCAAAAATAGCCTAAAATGCCTAGTTGTGCCTAAATTGGGGTGCCCGCAGGGAGGGGACATGCCTAAAGGGCACTTTTCTGGAAAGCACACCTTTGCATGTGCTAAAAATACAATGATGATTGGGGACCATAAATATGATAAAAAAATAATTTTCCAGCCACTTGGGGGGGGTACTAGCCCCCACCATACACCGGTAACGCGCTAAAAATAGAAAAAGACGCTATTTTAGTCACATTTATCCTAGGACAATGGGCAAACATATTGGGACCAAGCCGTATATTCCCGCATAGTTCCCCCACTTTTGAGAAATTCTACCCAGTTGGGACCAAGAAATAAGCATGTTTACTCACGTTGATGGATTTCCCGCAAAACAGGTACTTTTTTAATCCAAAAAAAAAAAATCAAATCATGAACACATCATATCATGCTCCACCATATATTCCCAAATATTACAGGTGGGGGGACATGCAGCCCCAAATTTTCAGGTCATTCTGACAAGCGCAGCTCGATCTAGTTGATGGATTTCCTAGGTAGCCACCTGTGACGAAGCTAACGGAGGTTTTTTAGTGTATCTTACCACACTAACACCCCTTTATCCATCCAAACCATGCAAAAACTTGCCAAACCACGTGCTGCCAACCTCTGCACATATGGTACCTCCTATGTTCAAGGTTTGACGCCATTCTGACAACAACTGCCCAGGTTGCAACCATTCCAAGACGGCCACCCACGAAGACGCTACAAGGAGGTTTTAGTTACCATCTGGCCACTTTAGAATCTCCTTCTTCATCAAAGACCTCTGCAAACTGATCAAAGCGCATATAATTAACTCTTGCATGCTGACAACTACACATGCTCAAGGTTGAGGGTCCGATTGTGACAAGAACTGCTGTTGATGGGTTTCCTATATGACCACCTGACAAGGCGCTAAGGACCACTCAGTAAGCAGATTGACACAATGACACTTCATATGCCATCCAACATGCACCAAAACCAAGTTAAATATGTTCAGAAAGTAAAATGGGGCAGCCACGCACCTCATACGCCTTCACCGCCCCTCAAGCATGGCCAGCCTTGCAACTATGTGCATAGCAATAAAGATGGTAGCACCAACATGCCTAACCAGCATTTTCTATGTTTCTCCCAGGTTAGAGTGGAAGGTTGATTCCAGCCAAGCTAATCAACACAACAACGCCTCCTAAACTGCCCTACCCGCCATGGGCACCAGACAGGGACTATGGAGGGCGAGGAACCAAGGAGATCATGGTATGCATAGCTTGCATGGAGTCAACCATGTCAACGATGGTTGGCTTAGCACATTGTACATAGTCTTGTCACATCATCATAACAAGGGAAAGCTCAAATAAACCAATAGTGGCAGCTATCTACATGCAGTCACACAAATGCAATATCTCCATATTTTAATCACTATAACACCTCCATCCCTGCATGATGAAATGCAAAGAAACCATTGGCGGCCCTTCAGCGCATGAGCGCTGTGATGCCGCTGCGAAGAGAGGGTGCGTCACCCTCGCACAACAAGAAGCGTCCATAAGCACAACATCCTTGCTAGAACACGTTTCATGAAATGCCTTAAACCTTCCCGAGAAGGTACAGGCTGCGACTGAAGCGGCCCTGACCACAAAATCAACGACTGAAACAATCTAAAGCTGCCAGGTATTCGACAACACAACGGCAAGGAACGGCGAGCTAGCTGGCGGAAACTGCCCAAAAAGAACGCAAAAAACTTCGAACAATGAGCTCATAGAAGAAAGCACTGATAGCAGATAACATTCGCCAAAAATCTGTACCTTGCCCTCGTAAATCCCTCGCCCAGGCGCGCAACAACAGCCGTTCTTCCATGGACAGGTCAGACACGCACGGCGCAGGTCTGAACAATTACTTACCGATAATGGCCGAAAATCTGGCAAAAAGCACCAGCTCGGTTTAGAATTCAATGCAACCGATATTATTAATGCCTGCTTCACGGTCAGAACAGCCCCCAAAACCGCGATTTTACAGCCGCTATCATGTATTCTATTTCATTCCGCGCGACCAAAAAATTCAGATTACCCCCCATGCCGATGGCATAAAAAAACAGCAGCGATATTGTAAACCAGCTGATTTCCGCCTCAAACTAACATCATAAACTCATCGCCTTTAAGATTCTAGTAAAATTTTTGCATTTCGCCTGCCCTAGTGTGGTAGTTTCGCCTGAACGCAGTCGCCATGGCCACTTCCGCAAGGGGTGCGTGCACTGTGCACGTGAAATTTTTTACCTTCGGTTCCGGCGCGAATTTTTTGGCGCCAAAATATTCGGGCATGTCGATCCCGTCCCCTTAATTAATTTAAAATTTTATGTGTGCCTATGATGTGCCACACTCCAGATGATGCCTACCTTTATTTAGTTATACTGTGCCCATGCAGAGAGCTGCTCTCTGCTGAGATGCCACGCTCTAGCTCTTGTATTCTGATCAGGCACTCCGCAAAGGTGAAAACCTTTGCGTTCAGTGCCGGGCCGCGGAAAACGCGGAAAACGCGATCTGCAAATGAATCCGACCGGAATCGAACTGGGGACCTCTCGCACCAATTTTGCTGACTATAGGACGGACGTCTCCGGTTACCATGGCATCGCCAACTTACACCTACAGTCATCCGCAAAAGTTCTCCTGTCCGGGGAGTGATGCAAGCCTTTCGGATTTGGTACTAGATAAATCACTCGAGATCTGTGTGTAGGATCTTGTATAGCTATGCTGATCTCCCCCCCCATGACAGGCTCCCCCTTAGATGGGCATAGCTTGATAGATCATGGGGATGCAGGTGCCATGGTGCACCTGGAGCAAGTGTCGTTTACATTCCCACCCTTGCGGGAAGTAGCTTAGAATGTATTATAGGCCATATCATTGCCCCTTCTCACGGCCGGCAATGTGCTACATATACTCCCAACCGAGTTATGTTCCTAATTAATTAATTAATTAATATTACTTGTCTCATATAAGTTGTGTCTGCAAGGGTTGTGGTAACCGAACCACGTGCCGCTGCACATGGAGCCGGGGGGCACTTTGGATGCACACTCCTCTATTCTGATTTGGCACACCGCAAAGGTGAAACTCCTCTATAGTTGCCGGGGTCGGCGGGCGACCCCTTGTTTTTGTACAGCATCGTGCGAAAGCTGTGTTGCCGGGCCGCTGGGGGCGGTTGCGACGACAGCAGAATTAAGGCCGGATTGCAGATGTCCCGGAAGAGCTGCATGACACCAGTGTCCTCAAACTAGGCGGCGAGTTTCACGACCGCTGTGCCGGAATCTCGTCGGAGCCTGTGGCTGCATCGTAACGCAGGCGCTGGACCGCCGAGCCGTGACCTCGCGGGAGGTGAAAGGAGGCATGTCTGACGGGTTGCCGAGCGGGCCGGCCAGTGAGGGGACTAGGCCGGTAGTCTGCCGCTGACCCGGGCGGGGCCGGGGGCCTGGCTGGGCCGCCAGCCAGGGCGGCCTGGCGGGCGGCGGCTGCCAGCTGGGAGCAATGGGGACGGCGCAGCCAGCCCCAGGACGTCTGCAGTGGCCGCGGCCCAGGTGCGGAGCCGCTTGGCCGGGGCCCCGGGGACGTCGTGGCGGTGGGGTCGGCCGAGGCCGTCCTGACCAGTGCCCGAGGCGCTTGTACCAGAAGCAGGCACACTCAAGTGCCGTCATTCTTCTGCTGGCAGGTGCGCAGGTCCTTGACCATCCGGCGCTGATCGAGAGTCGGCCTTCTCGGCTTGCTCGTAGGCGCCCCGCAGAGCCGCTTGCAGGCGAGGCTTGGCGATCGGGTCCCTGTTGCGGCGAAGCAGCTGCCTGGCGGTGACCACTGTCGGTGCTTGGCGGTGGACAGCGAGCTGTCGGCGCGGAGGCACTGTGCAAGGAGGGGAGGGTGCGGGCGGCCAGGCGGTACTTGGCAGCGATACCGCGGAGGACCACTGAAAAGTCGCTGGGGGGTGGAATGGCGTGTAACTGCCGTCGACTGCGGCCCCTGGCGTTGAAGACTGCCAGAAATTCATCCCGGTGCGTCATAGCTGCCTGCTCTGCAGCTGACATTAATTAATTAATTAATTATCAACATCACTCCGTTGGGAGTCAATGTAGCACATATCCCTGAGAAGGGGCGTATGGCTTTCAAATACATCCTAGGCTACTTAATGCAAGGGTGGGAATGTAAGCTACCCTTGCTCTAGGTGCACCAGGGCACCCGCACCACCATGCTGTCTCAGGTTCAACCCGCCTAAGGGGGGGATCCTGGCACGGGGGAGGAAGATCATCATGGCTATACAAGAGCTACTAGGACATGGCTTCTCGACAGAGAGCATCTCTCTGCATGGCATAGCATGGCTAAATTCTTAATGCAACAACATCCATGGGGATTCCATTATAGGCATGGCTTGGCTAAATTCTGAAGGCAACATCCATGGGGGCCATTATGGGCGCACATGCGCGTGGGCCACATGCTAGGCTAAGCCTTACTAATCTACACTACTGCAGGTATATATATATATTAAAAATATAATTACTTACAGCAGAGTGAAATCACTCAAACCAAAGCAAACGCCCAGCTATAAACCTATATACAGAGCCATGTCAAAGCTCTATACTACGATAAGACCAATGGAAACGCCTAACGGGAGGAACCTAATAGCCCTGCTGCACCGCAAAATCAGCCCGCGTACGGCGGAGCATGATGTCAGCCATGGCCCGAGTCAGCGCCACCGACAAGCGCTGACGCCAATATGACGTCCAGGTCCGCGCCGACCATGGGGCCCGCTGGCCCTCCAGGTCCAGCCGGTCCTCCCGGAGCCGGCAACACTCCTTGAAGAAGGCGGAGGTCAGGGGCCCCATGGCCCCAAACTCCTCCAGGACAAAGGGCACCACACGATGGTGCCCGACGTCGCCGTAGGCCAGGAGCTTGGCCCGCTCCGCCCGGTCCGCCGTGTAACCTGCCGTGAGGGAGGCCCCAGCCACGTGGCTAAGAGCCAAGGGCCGCGCCACCGAAACGTCAATAAGCAGATGCCGGCCACCCCCCTCAAAGTCCAGCACCACGATGTCAGGCCGGTGGTTGGGGGAATAGAAGGCAGCGCCATCCGCATCCTCGGACCGGATGTTCGCGTGGGGGAAAACCGACCGAATCATGGCGAGCACCACCGTCAGGAGGACAGTGTGCAAATACAAATACCAATTCTGATTCTGTTGGCCCCCCATGCAGGCAAGGTAGTGAGTCCCCGTGGGATCCAGCGGCTGCCCACAGCTACCACAAGGCCGCCCGGCCGGAACAAGAGGCTGCGGGGCAAATAGCTGGTGCCGGAGCGCCACCGAGTAGTGGCTGGGAGCCAAGGCGAATGGGGGGGCCATGGGAAGAGCACGAAGGTACGCCGAGCCCACACTCCGCAAGGAAAGCGAGAACAGCCACGCACGTCCCTGGGCGTTGAGGTCCGCGAAAAGAGCAATCCAATCAGCCGTGTGCAGAATACCCGCGTAGGTTTTCTGGTGTTTATCGATGACGCGAGCAGGGAATGCGGCGGGAGATTGAACGGAGGCGACCGAGGGAGTGCCGCGAGGGAGGTGGCGCTGTACCGCCTGAGCGGCACGGACGGGAGAACAGGCCTGCTGGATCTCAGCATAGGCCTCCTGGATGGCGGTGACGAAGGGCAAAGGGCTGCTGGGGTCCAGGAGGTCAGGCGCTGCCGTTGCCAAAAGGGGCAGGAGCCGGCAGCTTTCCGCCCACGACTGAGCGACGGAGCCCAAAAATGCTGCTGGGGCCAGCCGGGCGGCACGAGTCAGACCGCAGCCACCCATCCGTGCAGGCAGGGAGGCAATGCGAATAGCATGTGGCGGGAGGTCGGGGCCCGGGACCAGCTGCGCCAAGGCCGACTGGATGCGTTCGTCGTGGCCCTCGGCGGCCAGCCGGACCTGAGCCGGAAGAGCGCCCCGGAGCCAGTGAACGACGCGAGGGTGAGCGCAAAACCACAGAAGCAGACCCTTGGTCTGCGAATCATGAAGGCGCGCAATCAAGGGCAGTACCTCAGTGCGTGCCTCGAGGGCGGCCCGCAGAGCATCGATGACAAACGCGGGGTCGCCAACCGGAACGCCGAGGACATCCAACCCATGGAGGCGCTCGTCCCGGCCCAAGAGCTGGGGCGGAAAGCCGGAGCAATCACCTTGGGGCGAGTACACCGCGCACTTGGCCAGGGTCAACTGGAGGTTGATGTCGGCCACCGCGGTCTGCAGTGCCAGCAGAGCCGCGGTGGTGTCCGGCACAGGGCCCAGAAGGTAGATATCATCCAAGTAGGCCTGAATAGCGACCGCCGGGTGGGCAGCATGGACCGCTTGGAGGCAACCCTGGAGGGGGGCGGCAAAGTACAGGGGTCCCAGGGGGTCCCCTTGCTGGGTGCCCGACCGCGACAGCAGGCCGCCGCGAGTGCCGTCCTCCATGATGTGAACCAGTTGGCCGGGCTGGCCGTAGCACACGGCTGTCCAAGCGTACAAGTCCTCGAAGGACTCCATGACGGCCGCAAACATGCTGGCGCGGGACAGACTGTTGAACGCGTTGTGGCAGTCGACCTTGACGACAGCGTGGGTGGGGTGGGCCTCGAGGTAGGCCTGCACCGAATGGATGAGGATATCCGCCCCGCCTGGAGTCGTCACCCCCAGCTGGGCCGCCACCGAGGTCTCACCCGCTGCGAGGGGCGGGCAGAAAAAGGCACGGAGCTCGGGCGCCTTTTGGCGGCAGATCACTTTGCCCACGAGCTTGCGGAGCACCTCACCGCAGGCGATCGGGCGCACCTTGCCCTCGGGGGGGGCAAGACACCCTTGAGCAGAGCGAGGAGGCGAGCGCCCGCTAACCACTCGCGCGCAGCGGGAGGAACGCGACCAGCCGCCAGGTCAATGAGGGTGTCAAAGAGAATGTCCTCGCCCCCATGCCCCACCAGGACCTCCAAGTGCTCGTAGCGCCAGCCCGACGGCCCGGTAGAGGAAGCCCGCGGGACCGCACGCATCACCTCCAGGAAGCAGTCGCGGTCCAGCCGGAGGGGGGCCGGCAGGGGGTCCGGCACGGGCAGCTGGAATCCGGGCTCCGCAGGGTGAAGAGCCTCCAAGGCCGCCAGGGTAGCCGCATTGGCGGGGGCCAGCTTGGCCATTTCCAAGCGGGTCATGGCCCGGCTGAGCTGCCCCTCGCGGACGAGGCGGATGACGTCGGCGGCCACCCGCTCGAAGTTGACCTCCCCCGACAGCCGGGCCGTGCGCGGGGGCGGCACGCCAAACAGCCCCTCCCAGTCCCCCTGCAGAAAGCGTCGGCAACGGGCAATAACCGCACCCTGGAGGCCGCGCACACCACGCCCGAGAGGGGTGAGGAGCAGGCGGGGGGTCACCATGTGCAGTTTAAAGCCCAGCGGGTCGTCCGGAGCGGCGTGCATGCGCCGGAGAGAAACGATTGCACATTGCGCGAAAAGGCTACGCGCGCGGTGGGGGAGGTCGGTCAGGGTAGACGTCGGGTTGATGGCGCATGCATCCCAGGGAACCGTGTCAAGCCAACGCCAACTGGCCGAGTAGTCGGGCGGCGGGGGCTGGGAGCCGGTGGGAGCCGAGGCGGGAGGGGGGGAGGGGGCCGGGACTGCTGGCCGGTTGAGGGGCCGTTGAGCAACACAGGCGCGCGCGTGCTGAGCGCGCCCGTGAATGGAGTACACCCGCTGGCAGTGAGCTTCCGGGCACCGGTAACAGCTCATGGCCTGCAGATCCGCCGCGCCGAGATCGGGGTGCACAGCGCGAAGGTGCTGGCAGAGGAGGTTACGGTTGTGGAACACACCAGCACACGGGGACCCCGTGGGAAGCAGCACGGCACACCGGTGAAGGCCGTCGGCGGGCGCTGAGTGGCGGGGAGCGGCGCCAGCAAAGGCAGGACGTGGGGCCTGCGGCGTCTCCCCAGCCGGGCCGGCAGGCGCGCGCACCACGACCCGACCAGCGCCCGGCATGCCCGCCGGGGCCACGGAGGAGGCAGTGCCCACCGGGGAGACCCCCAGCGGAGGGGGATCGAGAACGCCGGCGCCCCTCCCAGGGGGACTCGCCAGCGCGCCCGCGACCACCCCAGGCCCCGGCAACGAGGCCGGGGGCGGCGGCCGAGGGGTCGGGGAGGCAGCTGGCCCCGGGGCCCGGTGGGGACCCGGCAGGGGACCCAGCGAGACCGGGGGCGGGCCGAGAGGAAGCGCAGTCCCAGGGGGCGGCACAACAGCCCGGCACAACGGGCAGCGCGGCACGGAGTGGAGCAAGCTGCGCGCGATGCACGCTTGATGGAATGTGTGGCCGCACGCGGGCAGGCGACACAAGCCATCCCCCGGCCGGAAGGGCTCAAGGCAGATGGCACAGGAGCCCGACTCGGGGTCGTCCCCCTCCAGAAGGGACCGGACATGAGGGGGGGGCGGGTCCCAGCCGGCCTCCCAGCAACCCGGGAGAGCAGCAATCTGGGCGCGCGAGAGGATGCCGACCGGTTGGTCAGCCGCGGGGTGCCATTCGTGCGGGATGCCTGCCAACTCCAGGATGTCGTGGAGGAAGGCAGAAACAGGCGTCCCCGCGGTTAGGGGCTGGGCGCGCCCGGCCGAGTCCACCAAGATGGCCTGGCCGCCCTGAACCGCGATGGGGGCCCCGAACTCCACACGCAGCATGGCGGCCTGCGCCAGGCTGAGGGAGGTGATGAGAAAGCCCCCACTATATATATTCCTAGTCTGAGGTGGCAGGAGGGGGCTGCCAGGGCTTGTGGTCAACGTGGATGACCGCCCCCCTCCAGTATACCGGCTTCCCCCTTGCGCTCTGGCGGAGCTGAAGCTAGCCGGTAGGTCGGCCATAGCTCGCGTCGCCGCTGTTGCTGGGCCAGGGTCAAGTCGTCGTCCAGCGTGAAGCGAGTCTCCGAGAGCTTCTTGCGGCATCTGAGAAACGAAATCTTGTCCGCGGGGCTATCAAAGATGAGAAGAAGCGGAGGCGCCCCTGCCTTACCCCGCGCGCGGCGGAGGCGGTGGGCGGTCAGCTTGATCTCACCAAGAAGGCCCATGCGTGCAAGTATTTTGTTCTCAAACGCACGTGCAAGCTTCTCGGAACTCTCACCTTCTTCCATGTCGAAGTTCTTGAGGATGGCGTTGAGACTGCGTTTGGCGAGCTCGGCCTCCTCGCGGAGGTCAAGCGTCTGCCGCTGGAGCTGGGCTGCGACGGCGGAGGTGGTGGAGGTGGTGTGTTGCTGGGTCCCATGGAAATGTATCAAAACTGAAGCCCCCTAATAACTACAGAAATGCAACTGACAACCACTGAATGATGTTTGGGGACCATAAACATGATGTTTGGGCATGCATACCACCACTTGTTGGGGGTACTACCCCCAGCCATACACCGGCTATGAGCTAAAAATAGAAAAAAACGCTGTCCGGGGCACATCTTGCCCAGAACAGTGGGAGAACCAGTTGCATGAAAAAAGTAATACCCATGTAAAAATGTCATGGGACATGGTTTCTACCTAATTGGATCAACAAAATCAGCACATCCCTTTGAGTTATTAATTTTTGGGCCAAGAATACGCTTTTTTAGGCGGGGCGTCCCCATACACACTCATAACACATCAATTAGGCCTAAAAAGTAATAGTCAAATTCTGTCATGACCATAGAAGGCACTGTCAAAGTTTGGTGGCATTCTGAGCTCAGCTGTAGCAGTTATTAATTTTGGCAGTTGGCCACCTGTGCTGATGCTCAGGAAGGCATTAGTGAGTATTAAGGCACACTAACACTTCCTATGCCATCCAAAAGGCTCCTGACCATGCCCAATTCGACCACAATGTACAAGGAGGTGGCTGGGCACGTCATGTGCCCTTGCCTTACCTCGACACGGGCAACCTGTTGCGTGTGTGCACAACGATGAGGCAGGTAGCTCTACATATGCCTAGCCGACACTTCTGAAGCATATTCCAGGTTTATGGTGTGGGCATCATCCCAAAACCAAGCTCAAACACACCCTAGAAAGTCATATCCACTAATTGCCCAACAAGGGTAACAACAGACAGTCCACAGAGAAAGCAGAATTATCATACATGCTGATTGCCAAGGCTTCTCACCATGGTTACCTTGCCTTGCTAGCATATGAATTAGGGCGCTCCCATTTTAGTGGGAGAAAGGCCAACAAGACAACGATAACCCCTACCTACGTGCAGTTCCACCCATGCAGTATGCCCCTCAGAACAACCACTGCCACCTTTCTTTCCAGCGCAATTGTTTGCCAAGAAACAAACTCAAGCTTGTGAGCCTCTAACCACAATGAAGCCTCTGCTAAGAAAGGCCGCGTCAATTGATATTCACACAAAACTGAGTGCTGTTAGCAATCTCCTTCCAAGAAACCACTCAGCAAATCCCTGACAACTTGACGATATGCCACGGTCACGCTTTGACACGTCCCAGCCATGCAACGTACATAAAAACCACTGAAAGGTGCCAGGAATCTGGCGATGCGCAGCACGGAATGGCATTATACCTGGCGCTAACTGCACGGAAAAAAGCCGAAAACTTGCGTTGATAACCCATAAAGGAAGCGAAACATTCATAGGGTCACGTTGATCACACGATCGTACCATTACCGGAATTGTCCTTCGCCCAGCGGCGCAAGAAAGAACAACCTTCCATGGAATAATAAGACGCGCATCCCGCGAGCCTGGAGAGTGTCTAACCGATCATGACGGAAATCTTGCCGAAACCCAGCAAATTTTTTAAAGCTTTACCAATAACGATTTAAACGCATCCTTGACGCTAGGTATTTAAGCTAAGGTAAACCTGACAATCACCGCCGCCAGCGTGCATTCTAATTTATTCCTCTCGACGAAAACATCAGATTGGACCCCCGTGGCGATGGTCATCAATAAAATCATCGACACTGCAAAAAATGCGAACTCCGCTACGAAGTAGTATCATTTACTCATCGTCTTTAAGATTCGCTCAGTTTCTCTGCATTCCGCGAGCTATCTTTTTCTACTCTGCCTGAGAGCACGTCGCCATGGCCAGCTCCGGTAGGGGTGCGCGCACCGTGCACCACTTTTTCACGGGACGGACGGGTACCGCGAATTTTTCGGCGCCAAAAATATTCGCGCCGGGACCGTCCCCTTAAGCATGTCCGCCCAGGTCGTGATGGGAGTCCTGAGCATCGCCGGCCAGGCCAGCCGGGGCTGGCTTGGCGGCAATGTCCTTCACTGCCTGGGCGATGAGGCCTGCTGTGTTCTGCAAGACCTCGATAGCGATTGCATTATCCTTGAGGCGCTGGTCGATGTCACGGAGCTGGGCGGTGATGGAGTCGGTGGAGGCGGAGGGGGGGGGGGTGGGTGGAGGCGAGGAGGGTGGCGGTGGCGGTGGGGATGGTGGGATTAAGCTCAGCAGCCAGCGTGCCGCCAATTGCCGCCACATCTGCGGCAAGAGGGGTCACGTGCTGCTCGAAAGCCTCCTTGAGGAGGGTGCGGATGGTGGCTTCGGTGGGGAAGGTGGGGGGGGGCGGTGGGGAAGCCCAGATCGCGGATTCGGAGCGTCCAACAAGGGAGCAGAGGGCGAAGCGTTGAAGCTTGGGGCGACTCATGCGGTGAATGATTGGGAGAGCCTCGGCGGGGTCGACGAGCTTGCCATCACCAGGCCAGCGGCCGCGGTTGTGGGACGTGAGGTACACGCACAGGGCTAGAAGCGAGGCGTGTGACCCGTAAAACACGTCTTCCATGAACCAACTTGGGCTGCGTTGCCAGTAGCCGGAGCTGTTGACGTCAAAGGAGATCTCTGCCCAGGGCGGCTCAGCAGAGCGACTGCGCTTGGGTTCAGGCGAGGCAGATGGCGAGGCAAGCCCGGGAGGCTGGGCGAGCACCAGTGCACGACTAGTGTCACCGTGGCCATCTGGGCCGGTGGGCGAAGCTGCAGCCGAAGCTGCAGACGTATTTTCATTGCCGAGCGCAGCCGCCAGGCTGCGTTGCGTCGAGAGGCGTTTGCTCATCGTATATTGCGCAATAGCTTCGGAAAATTACATCAGCATGTGCGTCGTAGAAAGACGCATCGATTGTGATTAATTAATTAATTAATAGACACGTGACTGCGTCACGTGAGCATAAGTCCTCAGTGGGAGGGGAACATGGGATGGAATGGATGGTATAAGCTATCTAGGTCCTAGTTACAGGGGTGTGGGCACCGCGGCCCGAATCGCTATGAATGCCATACTTGGTCACACGCGGAGCCCCCACAGGCTTGGGAGTGGTCTCCTTCATCACTACTTGCCATCTATCCTTGCGCACCATCTGCCTCCATATTACAGACAAACCAGGAGGCTGCCCGGGGGTGAGCCCGTCACGTCTAGTGTAGCACATGTCCATGCCGAGTCTATCACGAAAAGTCCACGGGTGGCGGCCCTGCCGCGCGCGGCCGGGGGCACGCCAGGTGAGGACATATCGCCCAGGCTGGGCGGGCTCAGTTGGTGCCAGCTAGTCTATCTGATGTATCTAGTGATCTGTGCGGGCCAGGTGCCCGGCTAGGCCCAGGCGCCTGTGCCTAATAATGTGGGAAACATAGGGCAAATCAGCGTACAAATCCTCATTACTAATGTGCAAACCAAAGGGGATGTTAAGGGCCTGGCGCAGCATCTTGGTGACGGCGCCGTCGAGTCGTTGCTCCAGCTCCTGCGTCAGTGGCCACGTCTCGGCGCCGTAGGTCAGGATCGTCAGAATGACGACCTTGAAGAGGTCACGCTTGACGATCCGGGGTAGGGTGGGGTTGCTCCACCAGCGGCGGTGGTCACTGATGGAGGTGCGCCCACGCCATGCCGATCCGTGTCGTCATGTCGTCCTCGCAGTCGGGAAGCCAACTGCCGAGCAGCTTGAAGCGGCCTGAAGGAGGGTAGTTGACCTCCGCATCGTCTAAGAGGCGGAGTGTGGGTGGGGGCCCTGCCATGCCGAGGGCCAGGGCCTCCGTTTTGGGGCTGATTTCTAGACCAACCGCCCTAGCCTCGAGCGCCAGGCAGTCCAGCCAAAGTTGGGCAGACTCCGGCTTCTCGATGAGCGTGATGTCGTCGGCATAAATGATTTCAGCTAGTAAATTCTGCTTGTTAGTCGGCCCCCCTTCCCCAAGCTCGTTCGTGATCGCTAGGCCAGGGGCACGGCCTGCAATGCTAGCAAAGCGAGCACGTGCCTGGCGCATAACATAATCCACTACAATTTAATAAACAGGTACGGCGACAGGACGCAACCCTGCCAGACGCCGGTCTGCAGTGGGCATGGTGGGGTAATGCCGTGTTGAGTGCGCACCGAAGTGGTCGACCCCTCATACAGCGTGCGGATGACGGTAATCTGAAGGGGAGTGGGGACGCGAGCGCGAGCAAGTACAGCCCATGGAGCGTCCCAGAGGACAGAATCAAAAGCCTTGATGAAGTCGACGAAGATCAAGATTGCGGGAAACTCACCAGGCTGCAGGATCGATTGTGATATTCACGGCTAAATTCGGTGCTCAAACGTGAAAGTTATGAGCTCCGCCGTCAGCCATGGCTACCTCGTGGCTTGTGGCTTCTCAGGGATATGCGTGTATATATAGAGATATACTCGTGGCTTCTCAGGGATATGAGCGTCCATGCCTCGGCGCGGGGTAAGGCAGGGGCGCCTCCGCTTCTTCTCATCTTTGATAGCCCAGCGGACAAGATTTCGTTTCTCAGACGCCGCAAGCGGCTCGCGAACACTCCCTTCACCGTGGACGACGACTTGACCCTGGCGCAGCAACAACGGCGACGGGAGCTATGGCCGACCTACCTCCAGCTCCGGCAGACCAAGGCGGGCCAGCCGGTGTACTGGAAGGGGGCGGCCATCTACGTCGGCCACAAGCCCTGGCACGCGACCCCCTCGACCACCGCGGCCCCAGCGACTCCGGCAGCCCCAGCCTAGGGGAATATAGCAGCAGTAGTGTAGAATAGATAGACAGTGGCCTTGTACATGCCCGCCTACTACAGGCACTATACCAGCTGAGCCTAGCCTTTTCTAGTCATGTACATGTGTGCCTATGATGAGCCACCCTCCAGATGATACCTAGCTTTATTTAATTATGCAGTGCCCATGCAGGGGGTCACTCCCTGCTGAGAAGCCATGCCCTAGCTTTTGTATAGCTGTGATGATCTTCCCCACCTATGACAGGCTCCCCTTAGCTGGGTGTTGCCTGAAACTCTGGGTGGTGCAGGTGCCCTAGTGCACCTAGAGCAAGTGTTCTGATCAGACACTCCGCAAAGGTGAAAACCTTTGCGTTCAGTGCCAGGCCGCGGAAAACGCGGAAAACGCGATCTGCAAATGAATCCGACCGGAATCGAACTGGGGACCTCTCGCACCAATTTTGCTGACTATAGGACGGACGTCTCCGGATACCATGGCATCGCCCGCGGATACCATGGCACATTTTGACCTGGCCTGGCCCCAAGAACATTCCTAAAAAGGTAGGGAAACATGCCATGACCTATACCCAGATGTTGCTGGACGACCTAGTGGTCCCAGCCCAGTTTGAGTACCGCATCCACTCTCTCTCCCGTCTTTGGACTGCCATGCAGGACAAGACGCGGTGGAAGAAGATTGTCAAGGCGCACACGCCAGCCCCTGTGGGCAAGCCGCCTCCCCCCAAACGGAGGAGCCGTTTTGATGAGTAGCGTAGATAGGCTTTTCTAGACTAGATATAGCTTAGAGTTAGGTTAGTTCGATTACGCGGCTTCCTCCACACCACCCATCCAACCTGGAATATGTGCTACATGATCTCCCAACGGAGACATGTTATAATTTAATTTAATTTAATTTTTTAATGGCATCGCCAACTTACACCTACAGTCATCCGCAAAAGTTCTCCTGTCCGGGGAGTGATGCAAGCCTTTCGGATTTGGTACTAGATAAATCACTCGAGATCTGTGTGTAGGAGTACTACACACGTGTCTGCACGCGAGACTTGTTCAGTCTCGCACCGTGAGACGGGCTGAACACGGCTGAATCCTTCTTTTTAGTAGAAGGGGGCGTAGCCGGTACTATCGAAATCAGCCAAGCGTATATTCTGATCAGACACTCCGCAAAGGTGAAAACCTTTGCGTTCAGTGCCAGGCCGCGGAAAACGCGGAAAACGCGATCTGCAAATGAATCCGACCGGAATCGAACTGGGGACCTCTCGCACCAATTTTGCTGACTATAGGACGGACGTCTCCGGATACCATGGCATCGCCAACTTACACCTACCGGCACTGAACGCAAAGGTTTTCACCTTTGCGGAGTGTCTGATCAGAAATTACACCTACAGTCATCCGCAAAAGTTCTCCTGTCCGGGGAGTGATGCAAGCCTTTCGGATTTGGTACTAGATAAATCAGAGCAAGTGTTTTCTGATCAGGCACTCCGCAAAGGTGAAAACCGTTTGCGTTCAGTGCCGGTCCGCGGAAAACGCGGAAAAACGCGATCTGCAAATGAATCCGACCGTAATCGAACTGGGGACCTCTCGCACCAACTTTCGCTGACTATAGGACGGACGTCTCCGGTTACCTGTTTGAATGTAAGTGTTGTTTACATTCCCACCCTTGCAGGAAGTAGCTTAGAATGTATGATAGGCCATATGCCCCTTCTCTGGGCTATGTGCTACATATACTCCCAACGGAGTTATGTTACAATTCAATTCAATGCCTCGGCGACTGAGCACCATGAGGACCAGAACCTTGAAGAGCACTCGCTTGCGGTCCTCGCTCAGGTCCTTTAAGCACTAGGTGTTGAGCGCTCGAGCAGAGTCTGGACCTGGCTCTGAACGTTAGCCAGCGATAATTTTAACATACAAGGCTACACACATGTCCACCTATGTACATTCATTTCCATGATCATCCTGAGTGACTCCACAAACGCGGATCACTGGATATCAGCAGTCTTGAACTACCATGGTCCAGCCGGATTCTCCAGATTTATAGTCTGCGCCATCTGGTTTTCTCACCGATATTTGCAGGGGAAGTATAGGCCTACCTTCTCCCCTTATCCTCTCCTGGGTAGTTAGGGATAAGTTTTTTATTTAAAAAGGAGAGACAACGTGCAAAAACAACAGCCTCTCCATACATGTGTTCATTTAGATAACGCCGTGATCAAGGCAGCAAAAAAACGAGAAGGAAGTTCAAACCCAGTAGCCAGACTCCTTGCCCAGTACCCGGCGGAGTCTGAGCATGTATCCTCAAACACAAACAAAACAGCCAAAAAAGGCCATAAAAATTACTTGACAAGCTTACTCGACAAGCTCATCGTGCTCGTAATTGGAGTCACCGCCAGCCTCACCCACCCACGAGCGCAGCGCGTGGGTCTTGACCTGGGCGGACTCAGACCAGGCATGCTTCGAGCCCAGGAACTGGGACACACGGCAGTCCGCCTTGAGCAGGTCGCTGGCGACGTAGTCGGCCATGCTGCCCTCGATCACACCCTCGCCGTTCTTGCCCGCGACGTCAACCTCGCTCTTGGAGAAGGAGGAGCGGAAGGTCTGGCCCAGCACACCGTGCACGCCCTCGGTCGCGTTCAGGGAGACCACCTTGAAGTTGAGGTAGTTCTGGCCAGGGCCGTCAGCGCCCTTCCAGAACGCCGCACGCACAACCTCCACCTCCAGCTCCACCAGCCCCTCGATTGAGACAAACACACGAGTCTTGCGGCGCTGAACGGTCAGACCGTGCCAGCGGACCATGGTGGACAGCTTCTGCGACTTCATGGTCTTCCCGTTGACGATGATGGTGCCGTGGGCCGCGGTGAAGGGGGTGCCCTCGGGCGACTCGGCGGAGATGGTGATGTTGTAGTACGGGAAGTACATGATGGAGATGGCGTCCATCCAGGTGGCCTTGCGCAGCGGGTTGCTCTTCACGCCGATCATGTGCATGTTCATGTGCAGGGTCTCGTCCGAGAACAGGCAGTAGGTCTCGCCCGCCTTGCCCATGAAGTCGTAGCGCATGCCATTGCCCGCCACAAAGTGGGGGTCCGAGCGGATGGATGGGATCTTGCAGAATGGGTTGATAATGTTGTCCGTGGGGAACATGGTGTTGAGACCAATTGCGGGGCGGCAGCAGCTCTTGTACAGCTCCTGGTAGCAGGTGGGTGGCACCGTCTGGGTGGGCGTCTTCTTGGGCAGCACGGGGGCGGTACCGCAAGCCAGCACGCAGCAGTTGTCGACCCACTGCTGGGGCAAGTTGTCGCTGAAGGTGAGGTTGGAGCTCCTCAGCAGGATCTCGCAGCACTCCTCCGACAGGCCCAGGGTGTTGATCTCAGCCCAGGTCAACTCCTTGCAGCAAAGCTCAGGGAAATCCTGGGGAGCCCGGACGCAAGGAGGTGGTGGGGGGGGGGGTGGGGAAGGAGGAGGAGGGGAGGGAGGAGGGGGAGGGGGAGGGGATGGGGGAGGGGACGGAGGTGGGGGGATGGGGGGGTGGCGATGGAGGGGTGGGCTTGGGGGTGGTGGCGATGGGGGAGGGGGGATGGGGTGGTGGAGGTGGTGGCGACGGGGGAGGGGAGGTGGGGGGAGGGGGAGGGGGCGTGGGGGAGGTGGGGAGGGGGGCGGGGGGGAGGGAGGGGGGGGGGGCGGCGACGGAGGAGGGGGGGGGGAATGGGTTGTACACGTAGATAACGCCAACATCTGCGGACGCGTTGGTCAGGAACTGCTGGATGACGTTACCCGACGCGGACGCCGTGGAGGCAGCCTGGGCCGTGGTGGGGAAGAAAACCTGCAGGCAAACATCACAAGGCACAGTACAAGGGAAAAGTGTCAGCACCAAAAAAGGTTACAAGGAACTCTAAGATACTTAACAATCCTACAGTCCTCAGCTACATGATTGTGCGAAGTCTCCAGAAACAGAAATTGTGGCGCAAAATGCTTTTGGTAACCAACTATATTACCAACATCAAGTAGTTCTTGTGACACGTGAAGGCACGAACAGGAACGTACACGGCCAGGGGCGCCCGCTGGCCCACGGAAGGGAGCCAGATCAGCAGCCGCGGTGAAAGTAGCCGAGGCATTCTCAGTCCTGGACAGGTCACGGAAGGTGCCACCGGAGGCACCGTCGAAATCCAGGACGCCATCGTACGGCTGGGAAGGGTCGACCACAGAGCGGGTTGGGTTCACGCTGAAAAGCGGGTTCGAGCGCCCAACCAGACCAGTCATTGACATGACGATCTGGGCTCCCAAGTTCAGGGTGATAACGAAGGGGTTGGCCTCCTGGGATTCATAGGCGGCCGTTCCCTGCACACTTCCTCCGAAGGTAACGGTGGTGCTGGTGAGCGTCCCGCAGCCTGAGTCGAACTGCGTAACTGACAGGGTGCGCTGCAGGACGAAAACGCACACCACAGGCCCAACGGGACGCAATATAATATTAGATGGCGTTCGAGGTTGCGAGCGAAACCAACTGCCGACTAGAGGAAGGTGTTATAGGAAGCGTTAAAATTATGTTAAATGGACAATGGACGAAATAAAATGTTCCTGCTCTCATACAGATATCCGATTTCCGTAGGCTATGCCGATCCTGTCTCGAAAACTTTCCTACCTGCCAGTTGGTGGCAACAATTCCGGTTTGTGCCACGTCGGTAATGGGCTGCCCAGTCTGCGTGCATTGGGCGTTGGCATATCCACTGAGCAAAAGAACTGCAATGGCCGCAACCGCGGCCTTGGCAGCCATGGAGACCGCCATAGTTGAGCTCTGCCCCGAGCTCCAACGAAGATGCTGTGGTGGTCCACTCTCTGATACCATGGAGGACAGCTCGGTTGGGCGTACACACTCTTGATTTTTAACTTAACACCCAACTTAAGACATTATGGGTAACTTGGAAGTCGGCAACTCGGCATCATGGGGGGCAGAAAAAAGAGAGTTTTGGAACATAATTTCCGGGTAAATCCAACCAATGGGAATAAAGTTCAGCAAAGGGGTACCAGTACCAAGTACATTCATTACCGCGTTAAGTTGCGTTTCTTAAGGTTGCGTTACCGCGTTAAGTTGCGACGCCGAGGTTTGGGCGGCGACCGCAACTTGAGCATCGGTGCCATCGCAACTTCACGCGGTAAGGTAAACCACCCGGTTAAGGGCCACCTTATTGCAAAACTCCTGGCATTCGCAGAACTGGGCATAATCACTGTCATTCTGAGCACGGGCCACGGATTTGGAATCAGCGACATCGACTTCGCATGGTAAAATTCTTGTTGGGACCGTTTTGGTACGTTTTGCCGGGGGCGGGTAGGGGGGGGGTGGCGGGGGGGCAAACTGAAAGTCGGGTTGAGGGCCACCCCTGTTTTTTAGCAGGAAAAAGCAGGGGAAAGCGGGGAAAAGCCTTGGTTACATGGCTAGCGGCTTAATTAAATTATTCTGCTCAGCATGCAGCCTTGGTCATCACATGGCGGGCTTCCAGTTTGCTAGCTGCTGAACCATTAACGGCTGAGAACCCTGAACTGAAGACGCAGAACGGCTGAGTGACAGACTTCGTGAGGGGATGGCAGAAGACACGTCCGGGCATCCGGCATTCTCCCAGAGGATGCTGGATGCTGGCTTAGTTGAGTAAAGGCACTTTCACAGCCCTCGACACCGTCACAATGAAAGACGCCGAGGGCAACGCTCCCAAGCCAACCGACTGTAGAGTTGTATCACCAGTTCCTTCTCGAGGTAGTTCCAGAGGAGAAATTGCGGGAATGCAGCTGGAACGACTATCAAAACTGTTTAAAGAAAGAGCACGCTACCATCGATGCTTGGAAGCAGATGCGACAGCTGGCCACCTGAATTGTGTCCAAGTTTTCAATAAAGTCACTGCATCGTTGTGTGATCGATTGATGAGCCGTGATTTTCCATGAACTAGTCTAACTTATTATGGCATGTGCATCAAGCGACCACATAGGGCCACCTGAATTGTGTTCAAGTTTTCAATAAAGTCACTGCATGGTTGTGTGATCGATTGATGAGCCGTGATTTGCCATGAACTAGTCTAACTTTTTATGGCATGTGCATCAAGCGACCACATAGGGCCACCTGAATTGTGTTCAAGTTTTCAATAAAGTCATTGCGTGGTTGTGTGATTGATGAGCCGTGATTTGCAATGAACAAGTCTAACTTAAGTACTAGGGCACATCAAGCGACCACATAGGGCCACCTGAATTGCATGTGTTCAAGTTTCAATTATTGCATGGTTGTGTGATTGATGACCCATGATTTGCCATGAGCAAGTCTAACTTATTGTTGCACATCAAGCGACCACATAAGGCCACGTGAATCGTGTTCAAGTTTTCATTAAAGTCTTGGCATGGTTGTGTGATTGATGAGCCGTGATTTGCCGTGAACTAGTCTAACTTATTATGGCACATCAAGCGACCCCATAGGGCCACCCTGAATTGTGCCGAGGTGTGTGGGTGTGTAAAAAGTGTTCGATTGTTGTGTTACTTGCCATATCAAGCAACAACATGGAATCATAGATCCATTAAGACATATGAAGTGAGATCGACAAGTATTCTTTTGTAGTTGTGAAACAACTAATTTAGTTAGACATTAGTTACTTCCATGGTCGTGTGCGTGTGCGTGTGCGTGTGCGTGTGCGTGTGCGTGTGCGTGTGCGTGTGCGTGTGCGTGTGCGTGTGCGTGTGCGTGTGCGTGTGCGTGTGCGTGTGCGTGTGCGTGTGCGTGTGCGTGTGCGTGTGCGTGTGCGTGTGCGTGTGCGCGTGCGTGTGCGTGTGCGTGTGCGTGTGCGTGTGTGTGTGCGTGTGCGTGTGCGTGTGCGTGTGCGTGTGCGTGTGCGTGTGCGTGTGCGCGTGCGCGTGCGCGTGCGCGTGCGCGTGCGCGTGCGTGTGCGTGTGCGTGTGCGTGTGCGTGTGCGTGTGCGTGTGCGTGTGCGTGTGCGTGTGCGTGTGCGTGTGCGTGTGCGTGTGCGTGTGCGTGTGCGTGTGCGTGTGCGTGTGCGTGTGCGTGTGCGTGTGCGTGTGCGTGTGCGTGTGCGTGTGCGTGTGCGTGTGCGTGTGCGTGTGCGTGTGCGTGTGCGTGTGCGTGTGCGTGTGCGTGTGCGTGTGCGTGTGCGTGTGCGTGTGCGTGTGCGTGTGCGTGTGCGTGTGCGTGTGCGTGTGCGTGTGAGCAGGATTGAGTGTGGGCAAGGGCAAGGGCAAGGGCGAGGGCAAAATATCTGGAACCTTGATGTCTAATCACTGCAAGAAAATGTCCTCAAATGATGGATACCATTTGTAATAACTCACACATGTCAACACATCCATCGGTACGGTATGGAACCATTAACTTTAATGATGTTAATTAATTAAAATCATAGCTCCGTTGGGAGCATATGTAACACATAGCCAGGGCTGAGAAAGGGGCATCTAGATGGGTTTGTAATACAATCAGGGCGACAACCTGCAGGTGGAGGATGTACAGCTATCACGTGCTCTGGGTGCACATTTTATGATATGCTCAAGAGTTGAAATGCTGATTGTAATGAAATATGCTGATTGTATAATTGTTTACGATTTATGAATGCAGGGGGGTCGTTACGCGAGTGACCAAAAAGCACTCAAGTCATGTTCAATGTGCCAAGAAAGAAGGTACATGGCCAGGTCATGGCAGGTCCTGAAAATGCACCGAGGGTGCATTCTGATCTTCTGCATGCCCACAACATGTCTACGTTACACCCTCGCTATGCTAGACCCTGCAGCCTGCGCGCCAGGGGGGGGGCACAAAATGTAACTGGAAGCCAGGGACGATGGTGCAGGCCAAATAGCAGGTGTAAAGCTAGCTCAGTCCAAAGAGTGAAACAAGAAGCAAATATTTGCCAAGGTTAGGTTCAAGATTGTCATTAGAGGCTTGACTGCCACCACGGTGCTAAACCATGATGCTGAAGCCTCGAATTATATATGAAACATATATACTGAAAAGAGGCACATATTAATTAATTAATTAATTAGGAACATAACTCCAGATAACGGCAGGCTCGAGCTACCATGGTCCGGATTCTCCCGATTTCTGGCCTGCGCTGGTTGTCTCCTTGATAACTCCGTTGGGAGTATATGTAGCACATAGCCCAGAGAAGGGGCATATGGCCTATCATACATTCTAAGCTACTTCGTGGGAATGTAAACGACCCTTGCTCTAGGTGCACCAGGGCACTTGCAGCCCCATGCATGATGTTCAAGCTATGCCCAGCTAAGGTGGAGCCTGTCATGGGGGGGAAGATCAGCATAGCTATACACAAGCTAGGGCATGGCGTCTCAGCAGAGAGTTACTCCCTGCATGGGCACGGCATAATTAAATAAAGCTAGGCATCATCTGGAGGGTGGCTCATCATAGGCACACATGTACATGACTAAAAAGGCTAGGCCTCAGCTGGTATAGTGCCTGTAGTAGGCGGGCATGTACAAGGCCGCTGTCTAACTATTCTACACTACTGCTACTGTATTCCCCTACCTAGGCTGGGGCTTCTGGGGTCGCTGGGGCCGCGGGGGTCGAGGGGGTCGCGTGCCAGGGCTTGTGGCCGACGTAGATGGCCGCCCAGTCCTTCCAGTACACCGGCTGGCCCGCCTTGGTCTGCCGGAGCTGGAGGTAGGTCGGCCATAGCTCCCGTCGCCGTTGTTGCTGCGCCAGGGTGAAGTCGTCGTCAATGGTGAAGAGAGTCTTCGGGAGCCGCTTGCGGCGTCAGAGAAACGAAATCTTGTCCGCTGGGCTCTCAAAGATGAGAAGAAGCGGAGGCGCCCCGGCCTTACCCCGCGCGCGGGGAAGGCGGTGGGCGGTCAGCTTAATCTCACCAAGAAGGCCCATGCGTGCAAGGATTTTAATTGCTCTCAAACACACGTGCAAGCTTCTTGGAATTCTCACCTTCCTCCATGTCGAAGTTCTTGAGTATGGCGTTGAGGCTGCGCTTGGCGAGCTCGGCCTCCTCGCGGAGGTCAAGCGTCTGCCGCTGGAGCTGGGCTGCGACGGCGGAGGTGGTGGAGGTGGTGTGTTGCTTGAGCATGTCCGCCCAGGTTGTGATGGGAGGAGCATCGCTGGCCAGGCCAGCAGGGGCTGGCTTGGCGGCAATTTCCTTCACCGCCTGGGCGGTGAGGCCTGCGGTGTTTTGCAGGACCTCGAGGGCGATTGCATTGTCTTTAACCCCTAAATGGGCAGAAATACTGCCGATGCATCGGCTGTAACTTCACAATTTTGCAAACCAGATGCCATCCAACCCACCTATATCCAATGGCTGTCCTTGGGGGCCAAGCATGTCCATGAGTTGCCCTTCGGGTTGGTATATCACAACCTTACATATATGCAGGGTAGGCCATGTATAACTGCCGTCAAAGTCAGGGGGGTCAAGACGAGCGTTTTCATTTTTGGTAGAATGTGCATTTTGAATTATGTTGTAAGAGCTAGGCACCTACCACTTCAGGGATGATAAACAATTAGTTGCTGAACAGTTTGAGCCATTGGGGTCATCATTTGGGTGGGTATACCAGCAGTTACATCCAGTACAGCCCATAGGGGTACCGTTGGTAAAAAGCAACCAAGGGGGTAGGAGTGGGCATACTACCTACTAATACCTACGAATATGGCCCCCAACCATGCCACACAATACATTTCCCTTCCACAATGATGGGGAAACATAACTGCATCATCACACTGCCCTTACATGGCACCTATGTGCAGGTGCCACCTTGTCCATGCACGTAGGTAACGTGGTACGGATACCCTACGCAAGGCATGCATTCTAGGAGGCAGCCACCAACAAACTAGTGATTTAAAGCCTATTTCAGCTTGCCCTAGCAAGGATAAACTAGGCCTAAGCTGCTATAGCTTGCCAGGTGATGGCCAGCACACCTGGTGGCACATGCTGACAATGGGAAGCTTCTACTCACCGGTTACATGCTTGATGATGCCACAGAGACCAGCCAACTGCCTCACACTCATGCAATATGTGTGTGGGAAATGTATAACAAACATATATGGAGGTATTCAAACCCATACAGCCTCTAAAACTTATCACCATCACCCTGTGGCAGGTCAACTGACTGATGGAAGCATCTAAGAAGGGTGTTTTAGAAAGGGGCCAGGCCAGGGTCAAGAAAGAGCATGAACAATGCAAAAAGAATGTGCTACACAAGCTAGAACGTATATATAAACGTCAAACAGCGATAGGAAAACGATAACTAAGCTTTACCAGGCATGGATGGCGTTACCTTGGCCCAGGCGGTGGCCGCAAAATGGCGCATTTCGGCACACCAAAGTTGTGCAGCATGGTCGCTGGATTCGGCGATTTCTGGCCACCCTTGCACGTTTACGACTACGATGTATCATAAAAAGTACAAAGAAACCAATATATCCTTTAAAATACGCCGGAAAGGTATTGCTGTCAACGTTTCTATCGTCCGGCCTGATCGCAGTTTTTTCCAGCAAGAACGCTGCCGACACCTATCAAATGGCATTCCCGCGAACCAAAAATTGGCCTGTATCATCTTTAGGACGTATAAAATCGATTTCCTGAGTTTGGTCAGAAAATTCGAACGAAAACGTAAATGCCATGCGTGGGCGCAAGCCGCCATGGCCAGGTCGTCGTTTTCCGGAATGCACGTTGTACGCGAAAAAGTACCCTGACCCCTTGTACTTTGACCGACCAGAACACCTCTATAACTTTGTCAGAAGTATGCAAACCCTAGTACCATGCTGTGAGGAAAATTATAAACTTTCGATCTTCTCAGCTAAACTTTTCCTAATTCTCAATAGTTTTCGCGGCATTTGGTCCCCCGAGAAGGGGCCGACGTGTCGGCTGTAACTCAGTTTTAGGCGGAAAATCGGCAGCCAGACCATTTAGGGGTTAAGGCGCTGGTCAATGTCGAGGAGCTGGGCTTTGATGTCGGCGGCACCTGGAGGTGGAGGTGGCAGTGGAGGTGGAGGCGACGGCGGTGGAAATGTGAGGAAGTTCAGCAGTCAGCGTGCCGCCGATTGCTGCTACGTCGGCAGCAAGGGGGGTCACGTGCTGCTGAAAGGCTTCCGTGAGGATGGAACGGAATGTGGCTGCGGAGATGGTGGGGGACCAGATCTCGCCGTCAGACTTCTGGAGGAGTGAGCAGAGAATCAGATGCTGAAGGTCAGGCCGGTTGTAGTGGAGGCCCGTCAGCAGCAGATCTCGGCATTGAAGCCTGCGGCCATCTGGCTCGAGAAGGCGATTGATGCTGTGAAGGTGGAGGCACAGCTCAAGGAGCGATCGAGGCGTAATCCCCTAAGAAAATGCACTCCAGAGCAGTGCACGGGGCAATGTTGTACCAGTCGTAATCGTCGACATTAATTAATTAATTAATTAATTAATTAATTAATTAATTATACTCGTGCTCCCGTTGGGGAGTCACGGAGCATTAACCCCGATGGATGGATGGATCCAGGTGCAAACAGTCCTACCTGTCTAGTCTATCTACATCGGCTACATACTACATCTATCTAACAACATTCTAACTATATACAACATCAGAATATACAACAGCTATCTAGGCAGCCGCACGCTGCTCTAGGGGGCTATCTGGCGTGCCTCCCACGAGATTGCACACGCGGGCGCTTCCCCACTGGGGGGGGCTCGTTGGACATCCTCTATGACCTGGGCCCACTTGGCCTTGTCCATCATCTTCTTCCAAATCACGGAGAGGCCTAGGCCCCCATGTCCTCTACTAGCTGTTCTTTGAAGGTGCGGGCGGCTTGCGGCGTCTAACATCACTGGGCCCAGCCCACGTCAGGAGGTGCCGGCCAGGCTGGGCTGGTCGCAGGACTCCTGCGGGGGGGCCACGTGAGGTGTCTACCTGGTTGGTGCGAGCTAGGTGCCCTACTAGCTGCAGGCGGCGTTGCTTAATTGTGCTGGTGATATAGGGCATGCCCTGGTACAGGTCCTCATTGCGGACATGAGCAGCACATCCTACTCTGTAAATGGATCGCAGCATGCTGGTGACCGCGCCGTCCAGCTTGCGGGCCAGGTCGGCGGTGAGGGTCCACGTCTCGGCTCCATACGTGAGAACAGGAAGGACGAGGACCTTGAACAGGTCCTGTTTCTCGATCTTGCCCAGGGGCTTGCGCCACAGGGCCCGGTACTGGCGTAAAGCGTGCCAGGCGAGGGAGATGCGGTGGTCCACAGTCGACCTCGCAGCTGGGGAGCAGGCTGCCCAGCAGCTTAACGCGGTCCCGATACAGGACTCGAGAGCCGTCTAGGAGAAAGAGGGGCGGCGGTGGGTTGGTGAGCCCAACCGCCAGGGCCTCTGTCTTCTTGCTGACCTCAAGCCCCACTGCGCGGGCCTCGAGAGCCAGGCAGTCTTGAAAGCCATGTCTGCACATGCTCAGTGTTCTCGAAGAGGGTGGTGTCGTCTGCGTAGATGATGTAGACTGCCAGTCGAATCTCCGTGTCCGCACCGCCATGCCAGAAATCGTCGACATTGAAGGTTTTTAGCTTGAAATGCGGTTCGCGTGGAAAGGATGAGCAGCTGCGTTTAGGTTCTGCCGATGCCGATGGCGAGGCCGCGCGGAGGAGTGAACTGGTCACTAACGCTTGGCTAGGGTCACCATGGCCTGCGAGGCCGGGAGGCGAAGCTGGGCGGAGCTGCAGGCGCATTTGCTTGGCTCATCGCAGTTTCCAAACTGCGATTCGTCGAGAGGCGTTTGCTCATCGTATATTGCGTAATGGCTTCGGAAAATTATAGCAGCATGTGCGTCGTAGAAAGACGCATCGATTGTGATATTCACGGCTCCATTCGGTGCTCAAACGTGAAAGTTATGAGCGCCGCCGTCAGCCATGGCTACCTCGTGGCTCGTGGCTCGTGGCTCGTGTATGGAATCTCGTGTATGGAATCTCGTGTAGGCACATATTGTAACACAATAACAATGTAAACATGACATGAGCCCAAGTTTCCAAGCCAGTCTTCATCACTTGGACAAGAGTTAAAACGTTAGAAACAGATGGGCAATGTTCATCCCATATGGCAAGCCTTGAAAAGCTTTGAACAGGCCCATTATATGGGTTACATCAAACTACCACACAGCGACTTCTACTTGCTGCTGTTTTGACATCGCAAGACCGTTTAATTACCTTTTCAGTGACGCAACGGGAAAAGAAAGCACTGTCCAGCAAACTTCCGTAATTCCGCTTTGTCGCCGATTACCGAAACAGCGATAACATTTTTGTCGCAAGGGTTTTCTAGCTCCAACTCGGACCAGCCAGCAGCAACCTCTATTGGCACCGGCCGTGATCATTACTATCATAATACGCTGTCTAGGTCGATCATCTAGTCGCTCTACACGTAAGCCACGAACACGCGGACAGGATAACGGCAGGCTCGAGCTACCATGGTCCGGATTCTCCCGATTTCTGACCTGCGCTGGTTGTCTCCTTCAATTAATTAATTAATTAATTATCAACATCACTCTGTTGGGAGTAGATGTAGCACATAGCCCTGAGAAGGGGCATATGGCTTTTAATACATTCTAGGCTACTTCATGCAAGGGTGGGAATGTAAGCTACCCCTGCTCTAGGTGCACCAGGGCACCTGCACCCTCATGGTCTATCACGCTATGCCCGGGTAAGGGGGGAGCATGCCTGTGAGGGGGAAGATCATCATGGCTATACAAAAACTAGAGCGTGGCATCTCAGCAGAGAGCAGCTCTCTGCATGGGCACAGCATAATTAAATAAAACTAGGCATCATCTGGAGTGTGGCACATCATAGGCACACATAGATAGATGTAGTATGTAGCCAACGTAGATAGATTAGACCGGTAGGAATGTTTGCACCCATCCATCCATCCATCGGGGTTAATGCTCCGTGACTCCCCAACGGGAGCACGAGTCTAATTAATTAATTAATTAATTAATTAATTAATTAATTAATAGGCACACATGGACATGATTAAATAATGCTCGTGGCTCAGCTGGTAATTGGTATAGTGCCTGTAGGAGGCGTACATGTACATGTACATGGTTTTCACCTTTGCGGAGTGTCTGATCAGAATATACGCTTGGCTGATTTCGATAGTACCGGCTACGCCCCCTTCTACTAAAAAGAAGGATTCAGCCGTGTTCAGCCCGTCTCACGGTGCGAGACTGAACAAGTCTCGCGTGCAGACACGTGTGTAGTACTCCTACACACAGATCTCGAGTGATTTATCTAGTACCAAATCCGAAAGGCTTGCATCACTCCCCGGACAGGAGAACTTTTGCGGATGACTGTAGGTGTAAGTTGGCGATGCCATGGTAACCGGAGACGTCCGTCCTATAGTCAGCAAAATTGGTGCGAGAGGTCCCCAGTTCGATTCCGGTCGGATTCATTTGCAGATCGCGTTTTCCGCGTTTTCCGTGGCCTGGCACTGAACGCAAAGGTTTTCACCTTTGCGGAGTGTCTGATCAGAATGTACATGGCCACGGTCTATCTATTCTACACTACTACTGCTGTATTCCCCTAAGCTGGGGCGTCTGGAGTCGCGGGGGCCGCGGGGGTCGCATCCCAGGGCTTGTGGCCGACGTAGATGGCCGCCCCCTTCCAGCCGGTACACCGGCTGCCCCGCCTTGGTCTGCCGGAGCTGGAGGCAGGTCGGTCATAGCTCCCGTCGCCGTTGTTGCTGCGCCAGGGTGAAGTCGTCGTCAATGGTGAAGAGAGTCTTCTCGAGCCGCTTGCGGCGTCGGAGAAAAGAAATCTTGTCCGCCGGGGTCTTAAAGGTGAGAAGGAGCGGGGGCGCCCCTGCCTTACCCCGCGCGCGGGGAAGGCGGTGGGCGACCAGCTCGATCTCACCATTAAGACCCATGCGACCAAGGATTTCTCTCTCAAACGCACGTGCAAGCTTCTTGGAATTCTCACCTTCCTCCATGTCGAAGTTCTTGACAATGACGTTGAGGCTGCGCTTGGCGAGCTCGGCCTCCTCGCGGAGGTCAAGCGTCTGCCGTTGAAGCTGGGCTGCGACGGCGGAGGTGGTGGAGGTGGTGTGTTGCTTTTAAAGCATGTCCGCCCAGGTTGTGATGGGAGGAGCATCGCCGGCCAGGCCAGCCGAGGCTGGCTTGGCGGCAATGTCCTTCACCGCCTGGGCGGTGAGGCCTGCGGTGTTCTGCAGAACCTCGATAGCAATGGCGTTGTCCTTAAGACGCTGGTCGATGTCGCGGAGCTGGGCGGTGATGGAGTCGGTGGAGGCGGGGGGGGGGGGGGGGGGGGGCGAGGGGGGCGGCGGTGGCGGTGGGGATGGTGGGGAGCTCAGCAGCCAGCGTGCCGCCAATTGCCGCCACATCTGCAGCAATGGGCGTCACGTGCTGTGAGAGGGCGTCGTGGAGGTGGCGGAGGAAGGTGGATTCGGTAATGGGGGCGGGTTGCAGGAGGTCCGCGGCCGAGCGCTTAGTGAGGGTAAAGAGAGCTGCGAGCTGAAGGCGGGGGCGAGACTGGTCAGCCGGCCATGTTGGCCGAAGAAGGGGCCGGTGTCAGATACGCGGTCGGAAAACTTGCCGTCAGCTCCATTGCGGAAAAGGTGGGTTCTGGAATGGAATTGCTCGCACAGGGCCAGCAATGAGGCGTGGGACCCGTAAAACACGAGCTTCAGTATTTTGATGGATGGCAATGCGAAAAAGGCAGGCCTGTTGACGTCGAATTCGGCAAAGAGCTGATCAACGTCAAAATCACGCTCAGACCAGCCAGGTGCGCCTGGGCGACTGCGCTTTGGGTCGGGCGATGCAGAGGGCGAGGAAAGCCCGGGAGGGTTCTGGGCGACCACCAGTGCGCGACTAGTGGCACCACTGCCTTCCGGCCCTGATGGCGAAGCTGCAGACGTATTTTCATTGCCGAGCGCAGCCGTCAGGCTGCGTTGCGTCGATGGGCGTTTGCTCATCGTATATTGCGTAATAGCTTCGGAAAATTATATCAGCATGTGCGTCTTAGAAAGACGAAGCGATTGTGATATTCACGACTAAATTCGGTGCTCAAACGTGAAAGTTATGAGCTCCGCCATCAGCCATGGCTACCTCGTGGCTGTTGTCTCCTTCAATGATAATACGTCAACCCCTTCAGGGTGACATCTGTTGTCACAACTCGACGGCTTATTCTGATCGACGGCTTATGACCAGTCGTCATAGGGAATGAACGTCGGTTCATATGGAACAGTGAACAAGCTGCTTGTCGACTGCTCTATGCGGAGCACGTAACCTTGTGCAACGATCGTTGCTGATGATAAAAAGTTTCTTGCACTTCATAAAGGCACTTCGGATACAACCAAGTTTAGACTTGGGCTGAGATTGTCCAACATTGCCTACCTAACGTCATGCTTAAAAAATTACTATGCACATTGCAATACCAGCCATGACAGAGTCCAACCATGCAATGCCATTTTATGAAGACACTCGGAGACCAGGTGTCCAGATGGACCCCTGTTTGTGGAGGCTTCAGCCAGAAATCTGCCATCAAGTGCAAATCTAACATGGCGTAAACTGTTTACTCAACAAGCTCATCGTGCTCGTAGTTGGAGTCACCGCCAGCCTCACCCACCCACGAGCGCAGCGCGTGGGTCTTGACCTGGGCGCCCTCAGACCAGGCGATCTTGGAGCCCAGGAACTGGGACACACGGCAGTCCGCCTTGAGCAGGTCGCTGGCGACGTAGTCGGCCATGCTACCCTCGATCACACCCTCGCCGTTCTTACCCACCACATCCACCTCGCTCTTGGAGAAGGAGGAGCGGAAGGTCTGGCCCAGCACGCCGTGCACGCCCTCGGTCGCGTTCAGGGAGACCACCTTGAAGTTGAGGTAGTTCTGGCCCGGGCCGTCAGCACCCTTCCAGAACGCCGCACGCACAACCTCCACCTCCAGCTCCACCAGCCCCTCGATCGAGACAAACACGCGGGTCTTGCGGCGCTGAACAGTCAGACCGTGCCAGCGGACCATGGTGGACAGCTTCTGCGACTTCATGGTCTTCCCGTTGACAGTGATGGTGCCGTGGGCCGCGGTGAAGGGGGTGCCCTCGGGCGACTCGGCGGAGATGGTGATGTTGTAGTACGGGAAGTACATGATGGAGATGGCGTCCATCCAGGTGGCCTTGCGCAGCGGGTTGCTCTTCACGCCGATCATGTGCATGTTCATGTGCAGGGTCTCGTCCGAGAACAGGCAGTAGGTCTCGCCCGCCTTGCCCATGAAGTCGTAGCGCATGCCATTGCCCGCCACAAAGTGGGGGTCCGAGCGGATGGATGGGATCTTGCAGAATGGGTTGATAATGTTGTCCGTCGGGAACATGGTGTTGAGACCAATTGCGGGGCGGCAGCAGCTCTTGTACAGCTCCTGGTAGCAGGTGGGTGGCACCGTCTGGGTGGGCGTCTTCTTGGGCAGCACGGGGGCGGTACCGCAAGCCAGCACGCAGCAGTTGTCGACCCACTGCTGGGGCAGGTTGTCGCTGAAGGTGAGGTTGGAGCTCCTCAGCAGGATCTCGCAGCACTCCTCCGACAGGCCCAGGGTGTTGATCTCAGCCCAGGTCAACTCCTTGCAGCAAAGCTCAGGGAAATCCTGGGGAGCCCGGACGCAAGGTGGGGGTGGTGGGGGTGGTGGGGATGGTGGGGGAGGGGAGGGAGGAGGGGGAGGGGGAGGGGATGGGGGAGGAGGGGACGGAGGAGGTGGGGGTGGTGGCGATGGAGGTGGTGGAGATGGAGGTGGTGGAGGTGGTGGGGATGGGGGTGGGGGCGTGGGGGAGGGGGGGGGGGGGGGGGGAGGGGGGGGGGGGAGGCGACGGAGGAGGGGGGGGGGAGGAAATGGGTTGTACACGTAGATAACGCCAACATCTGCGGACGCGTTGGTCAGGAACTGCTGGATGACGTTACCCGACGCGGACGCCGTGGAGGCAGCCTGGGCCGTTGTGGGGAAGAAAACCTGCAGGCAAACATCACAAGGCACAGTACAAGGGAAGTGTGTCAGCACCAACAAGGTTGCAAGGAACTCTAAGATACTTAACAATCCTAGAGTCTTCACCTACATGATTGTGCGAAGTATCAAGAAAACAGAAACTGTGCCGCAAGATGCTTGTGGTAACCAACTATACTACCAACATCAAGTAGTTCTTGTAACACGTGAAGGCATGAACAGGAACGTACACGGTCAGGGGCGCCCGCTGGCCCACGGAAGGGAGCCAGATCAGCAGCCGCGGTGAAAGTAGCCGAGGAATTCTCAGTCCTGGACAGATCGCGGAAGGTGCCACCGGAGGCACCGTCGAAATCCAGGACGCCATCGTACGGCTGGGAAGGGTCGACCACAGAGCGGGTTGGGTTCACGCTGAAAAGCGGGTTCGAGCGCCCAACCAGACCAGTCATTGACATGACGATCTGGGCTCCCAAGTTCAGGGTGATAACGAAGGGGTTGGCCTCCTGGGATTCATAGGCGGCCGTTCCCTGCACGGTTCCTCCGAAGGTAACGGTGGTGCTGGTGAGCGTCCCGCAGCCTGAGTCGAACTGCGTGACTGACAGGGTGCGCTGCAGGACGAAAACCCACACCATAGGCACAACGGGAAGCAATATAATATTAGATGGCGCTCGACGCTGAGAGCGAAACCAACTGACGACTAGAGGAAGGTGCTATAGGGAGCGGCTAAATTAGGTTCAATGCCCCATGGTCGAAATAAAATTTTCCTGCTCTCATACAAATATCCGATTTCCGCAAGCTAAGCCGATCCTGTCTCGGACACTTTCCTACCTGCCAGTTGGTGGCAACAATTCCGGTTTGTGCCACATCAGTAATGGGCTGTCCAGTCTGCGTGCATTGGGCATTGGCATATCCACTGAGCACAATAATTGCAATGGCCGCAAATGCGGCCTTGGCAGCCATGGAGACCGCCATAGTTGAGCTCTGCCCCGAGCTCCGATAACCTGATGTCGTGGCTCCCTCACTCGGGTTTTGGCAAGGGACGACGGAGCGTGGTAGGTTGGCGCCTGGCGCCAAGCGCTGGTCAAAGACACACAACTGACTGATCCGAAGATTCATCGCAGCCGTCGGATCAGACGGTTAGGAGGTTGTTAGAAGTTTTGAGCTGTCAAGGGCCAATCGTAGACCTCACTCACCTCTGCCTGCGACTCGCGTCCAACTATCAAGACATCCAGTGCGTTTCCAGTAATTGCCAGTTTCCATGCACTTCCCTCCCGGGATCAGCTGCTATCTACAGTGCCGTAAGCGGAACCGCCCACACTTCCCTCCCGGGCGCCGGGGTTTTCATCCCGAGCTTCGCAACAACCGCGGGGTTGGAGGACCAAGGACCGTGACGATGGCCTCCATGGCTATGCAGGCCGCCTGCGCGGTACTCGCGCTTTTCGTCCTTAGCAGCTATGCCAATGCTCAGTGCACACAGAGTGGTAACCCTATCAGGGATTCCGCCACAACCGGGAACACCCCCACCAACTGGCAGGTAACAAGAAGCTCTGCACTGAACATGTATATATTTGGGGGCATTCGTCGTGTTTGGCGTGGTTTCCGGTGATCATTTTGCCAGTGACAATTTTTTGAAAAGGTTCGTAATGCGCCTGTTTGACGGTCGTCTGTTACTTCGTCATTGTTGTTTTGATGTTGAATACTCGAATGCAGCGCACCCTGTCAGTGACGCAGTTTGACCAGGGATGCGGTACTCTGCAGAGCGCTTCCGTCAGCTTTGGAGGCACTGTGTCGGGAACGGCGGCGTATGAGTCCCAGGAGGCTAACCCGTTCGTTATTACCCTGAACCTTGCCGCCACGATCTTGATGAGCATGACGGGCGTTGTGGGCCGCGCAAACCCTCTGTTTAGCGTCCGTCCCACGCGGTCCGTTGTTGACAACTCCGATCCTTACGATAACGTGCTGGATTTCGCTGGTCCATCGGGAGGCAGCTTCCCTGACCTGAGGCAAACTGCAAACGATTCCGCGACCTTCTCCTCCGCTGCGGAGCTGGTTCCGTTCATTGGACCCACGGGCGCGCCTGGTCGTGTAAGTGCATGCTTTATTGCGTGCTGAAGAATCCAATTCATGATGACTCCCTGGATTGCCCAATTTCTGACATGTTCGTTATGTAACCATGCTTTCATGGTGCCCTTATGCCCTATGCAGGTGTTCTTCCCCACCACAGCCCAGGCTGCGTCTGCGGCGTCTGCGTCGGGCAATGTCATCCAGCAGTTCCTGACCAATGCAACTGCCGATGTTAGCGTTATCTACACGTACATTGCACAGAGCCCCCCCCCCCCCCCCCCCCCCCCTCCTCCATCGCCCCCCCCCCCCCCACCATCGCCACCCCCTCCATCCCCTCCACCACCACCTCCCCCAACCTGCGTTGCCCGTCCCTCGGAGTTCCCCGACCAGTGCTGCAAGGTTCTCACCTGGGCTGAGATCAAGGAGGAGAACATGGTTGTCCCTTGCTGCGAGATCCTGTTGACGAGCTCGGGCCTTAAGTTCAACGACACCCTGCCCAAAGAGTGGGTGGACAACTGCTGCGTGCTAGCTTGCGGCACGAAGCCAGTCTTGCCCAAGCCGACCGCGTCCACCCCGACGCCCACCACCTGCTACCAGGAGCTGTACCGCAGCTGCTGCCGCCCGGCGATCGGCATTAACACCTTGTTCCCCACGGACAACATTATCAACCCATTCTGCAAGATCCCATCCATCCGCTCGGACCCCCACTTTGTGGCGGGCAACGGCATGCGCTACGACTTCATGGGCAAGGCGGGCGAGACCTACTGCCTGTTCTCGGACGAGACCCTGCACATGAACATGCACATGATCGGCGTGAAGAGCAACCCGCTGCGCAAGGCCACCTGGATGGATGCCATCTCCATCATGTACTTCCCGTACTACAACATCACCATCTCCGCCGAGTCGCCCGAGGGCACCCCCTTCACCGCGGCCCACGGCACCATCACCGTCAATGGCAAGGTGATGAAGTCGCAGAAGCTGTCCACCATGATTCGCTGGCATGGTCTGACCGTTCAGCGCCGCAAGACCCGCGTGTTTGTCTCGATCGATGACCTGGTGGAGCTGGAGGTGGAGGTTGTGCGTGCGGCGTTCTGGAAGGGTGCTGACGGCCCGGGCCAGAACTACCTCAACTTCAAGGTGGTCTCCCTGAACGCGACCGAGGGCGTGCACGGTGTGCTGGGCCAGACCTTCCGCTCCTCCTTCTCCAAGAGTGAGGTGGATGTGGTGGGCAAGAACGGCGAGGGTGTGATCGAGGGCAGCATGGCCGACTACGTCGCCAGCGACCTGCTCAAGGCGGACTGCCGTGTGTCCCAGTTCCTGGGCTCCAAGATTGCCTGGTCTGAGTCCGCCCAGGTCAAGACCCACGCGCTGCGCTCGTGGGTGGGTGAGGCTGGCGGTGACTCCAACTACGAGCATGACGAGCTGCTGGAGCAGTAAATGCTGTTCTTGAAGGGGTTCTTTTTGCGTCCATGGACACCCCGTCAACATTGGCGTTCTACTAGATTGTGTATATTTGAGTTAATGTCAATGAGATGAGCACTTCTTGGTAGTATCTTTGGACTTCGGTAGCACTGTAGCACTTTCTGGAATGGCTGCATGAGTGCTATGACAGGCATGCAATCCAGGTGGTTATCTTTGAATACATTCTGATCGCCCTACAGCAGCGCCAGGTGAATGCTATATATATTTAAAATTATAATTACTTACATCAGAGTGAAGGCACCCAATTAAACATAACGAAAGCAAACGCCACGATGACCTAACCACCGAACGCCAACCGTCAGGGAACCAGGGGTGCAGGTTGACAACCGTTTCTGGCATGGCGGGGCGGAAATGGAGATTTGGCTGGCGGACATCATCTATGCAGACGACACCACCCTCTTCGAGGACACTGGGCACTGTAACAAGCAAAAATGACTTTGTTGTTACATCCTTTGTTTTGTGAATGTTTGGCTTTTATTTGAGGACTTTTGGATCAGTATTGAGAAAGTTATGAGGTTTCTAAGACGACGGTACTTGGAGCTGATACTTTGTCAACCAACTGATAGGAACCCTTATTGGTCGTGGCCTGATCCACGTAGGGTTGTAGTTTGTTGGCTGATACTACTGATAGGAGCCCTCATTGGTCGTGGCCTGATCCACGTGGGGTTGTAGTTTGTTAGTTGGTACTATTGAGTCTTAAATGCTCCTTTGGGACTTCAGTGCTTACGACAGATTTAGGATCTCATGGAAAGATTCTGCCAGGCTGTGTGTGGTGTTGTTCTGTTCTGTGTGACTAGGATGGATACGAAGATCTTGTATAGAATCCCATGGTTCTGATTGGTTCTCTTCAGGCTAGGGTTGGAGCAAGTTCGACAAGCACGTCGATATCAAGGACGTGGGGTCGCCATTGTTGCTACGTTGGTTTTGATTCACCATGGTATAATAAAGCTTGTCTTTGTTGTCCATTCATAAGAGCCCCTTGGCTATAGACGACACCGCCCGGCACTGAACGCAAAGGTTTTCACCTCTGCGGCGTGCCTGATCAGAATAGACGACCTTCAGTTCCACAGAGGCCGTCTATACACGAGCTTGTCTTTGTGTCTACAAGGGGTTGTGATTCCCTAAATCACGTGCTGTGGAATTTCCATCTCAACGTTGCTCGGATACTTGAAGTTCTGCGACTCAGGAAAGCAACCCAGGTAAAAGATCTTTCATATTGGACTGTGGATGATGTTGATGATCATTTTTAGTCGTTACATTGGTATCGGGGATCTCTACTTTGGTGTTTCTCTTGAAGTCGCAACCTTCCGGGTAGTACAACGTTGATCAGATGTCTGTCATCCGAGAAGATTCATAGAGTTGCGGAAAACTTACGGTGTTACAGACTGAGACACATCCTGATGTGACTGTCTTGCTCTGTAACACTAGAAGTCAGCCGTAACCGTTGTCTCTACTAGGCAGACGATCGCGACTCCATGTGGAAGTATGAGTAGTTCGAAGACACAATCACCTTTACCCCCTACTAATCAAGGTTTGGGAGATCCGTCATCATCTCTGGAACCCATTGCTAGGGAAGGTGCTGAGACAACTACTCATACTCCACGGCGTCAACTTAATTTCAATCGTACTTCTATGACTGAAGTGAGGCGGGTTACACAATCACCTTCATCCCTACGGAACCAGGTGTGGGCGACCTTCTTCTCCTTCACCTCTCCCTAGAAAAGGGTGTTGCATAAGCCATTATTAACGCACCACTAAGTCACCGTCCCTTTCTTTAAATTCGTGCAATATTTCATTGACAAGCGTCCTTACTTACGGGCTTTCGGCTGGCTGGCCGCATCGTGCTGAAGTCCGACCACCGCCCTGTCTGTCGTGGCTGCTGACGCCGCAGTCTCTGCCTAGCTCCAAACATCTTTATATATTAGCATTACGCAAGTGTTGCTACGTTTCGAGCAGGGCCATGCGGAGTGTTGGGCCAGTAGCTCAGCAGGTCCGGCTCCAGAATCCTGCTAGGAGCTGTCTTTTTTCCCTGCAGGCTCTGTTTTCGGCCAGGCCGACATGGCGCTACGGGTTATGGCTGAGCCGACGCAATGTTGCTGCCGACGGCACCTATCACCCGGTTTCCGGGTTGCGGCTGCACGCACGACCACCACCGCGACCGCCTGACGACGTCGCCGTCTAAGGTTGTTTTTTTTTCCCGGTGCTGCTTTTCTTTGACGACATTTTTACGGTGTGGCTCAGGTTACACCTCGTGTCTTTTGAGGGTGGCTCCGGATGAGCGGACAGTAGGGATTCATGGCTGCCTTTTTTACGCAAGGTTCCTTTTGCACTCACTTGACAATCTTTCAGGATCCTTTTCTTCGGTGCATGGGCAGCCTACCCTTGCTGTTTAAGGACTGTGGCACGTCCTTAATTCACGCGTCGCCAAACATTTGTTTCAGTTGTGGGGGAAACTCTTCCTTTTCTTGTTGAGCATCATGACAGTGGAGGCGTTCTAGGTTGAGCTTTGGTTCCTCCCACGTGTATGGTGGTTTGGTTTTGGTGGGGAGGAGAACAACGGCATTTGTGTTGTTCCCACTATCATCATGGTACTATGGGTAGGGCGAGCTCCCTAGGAGTTGTCCAGATTGGTGGCAGCTACGTCTGGTTACCCTGAGCAATTTTTTGCGGGGGAGTGGACATCCTGGATGTCTGCAATGTAATTTCCAGACGGCATCACACATGCCAGGGCAGAACAACAGCATTTACGGGGTTTCCACTATCATACTTGGACAGCTGTGTCTAGTTACCCTGAGAAAATTTCTGCGGGGGAGTGGATATCCCAGGTCTGCCAAAAGGGTGCCAGATGCTATCATGGAGGCATATGGCATGGTAGATGCCACCACATCAGGGGACATCGGGATACCTGCAGTGGGTTGTCCCCTAGAGGGTATCACACGTGCACCCATGAGTTGCCAGGTGTCTCTTGCATGGGTTGCCCACTTGCTAGACGGTGTCCTTTGACACATGTTCCCAGAGGGGGTGGACCACTTGCTTGACAACGTCCCTTTACAAGTGGGGTGTGGGTCACTTGCCAGTTGGGGCCCTTACCTGCGCCAGACCATTGTGACCACGCATTTACTTCTCCCAGGACATGATGGTTACCACTGCTTGTTGGCAGATGGTCCCTGTTGGGCCTAGGAGGTGCACTAGGACAGCAAGTATGGACACCAGGGCTGCTGTCATAGTTCTTATCTGTGAATATATCTGATATAGTTCTCAGATCAGAATTTTTGACACTGGTCAAGGCGTTTTTAGGCCCATTTTTTCGACTTTTGGGCAATTCTGCTGGCTGTTGGACCACCTCAGGCCCTTGTGCTCCTCCGGCTTAGGAGTTCTGGCTACCTGGCACTTGGTAGTAGCCCTGTTCGAGTCTGCTATCTTAATAGGTTGGCAGTCTGTGGCTTGCCTACTAGGCAGTTTTTCTGAGTGCCATAGTGAAGAGTGCTGGCTCCTTCCTGCAGCCTGATTGACGTTTAGTCCGGGCAGTTGACAGCATGTGGTCCTTCTTCCAAGCAGCTTCTGGAGCCAGGCTCATTGGTGTCCGTCCCAGGCCTCCATAAAGCAGCTTAGTCACTTCCCCATAGCGTGATCGGCGCAAGCAGCTAGTCTTGGTTGTCCAGTCAGGCAACAGCTGTGTTGGATACCCACATGTGGGGGTGGTCCAACGCTGATTGGGCGTGGTGGCAGTAGCCTCTTGGGGGCTTGAGGCCAGTGGGGGATTGGAAACATGTCTATGGCGGGCATGGTGCATGGAGGCTACGTTGGAGAGTACCCTGGTAGTGGACTAGTGCTGTTGGTGGCAACTGCAAGCACTCATGGTGACGAGTGCCAGCACTCCTGGTGGCGACTACCAGCACTCATGGTGGGGCCTGAGAGCACTCGTGGTGGCGACTGCAAGCACTGCATGGTGGCCGCTGGCGACTCTGGTGACTTGGGGACGCCCAAGTGACGAGTATCTGTAATGCTGGTGCCTGCTCCTGACGCAGTGCTGGGTCCTGCCTGCTGGTGGACATCAAGCCAGCCTTGTGCAGATGAGTAACCTCCTACCCTTGCTTTGCCCTGCTATGGACTTATTCTTGCTTGCATGGTGCCAGGATGGCTTGTTGTCTTGATAGTACACCATCCGCCCTTGAGCTGATTGCTTGCACAGCATGATGGTTGTATGAATGGGACTGCTTGCACGGGGGGTCTGGCATCATGTTTGCGTGGGTAGGATGTCCTTGTTGGTTGGATGATGGGCGGGATCAACGGAGCTACAACTGTGGGGCAGGCTGGAATCTTTGGCATGACAGTGATGACAATGATGCCCACTCCGTTGACTCTTAATTGAGGAGTTGGACTACTTGGTGCTGGGCGGGGGCTCACATGAGCTTAGAGGTGTGGGTTAGTTGGGGGACCCATTCAGCCCTCTACCACCCTTACAACCTGCCTCATGTGCATCAGTATCCGTGGTACACTGACATTAATACCATTTGGCAGTCTACGTGGTCCACGGACATGGATACTACTTTCCATGCTTTGACTAGGGGGACATGGTTCAGTCTACTTGCTAGGGCCCTGCCAAGCTGAGGGTGTATCTGTTTGATGACTGATGGCCTCATCCAGCATACCCTTACGCTGCCCTACTTGTGCAACCTTGTCTTGGGCTCCTTCGATCCTAATGCCCACATTACCTTGCATGGTAGTGCCACCTGGATGGATGCGGGGAGTGATTTTGTTGCTGGGGCCCTGCCAAGCTTGGGCACATCAGTTGGCTGATTGGTGATTGCTTTCAGTCTGCTCTCAAGCTGCCTTGTATGCAACTCTGTCTTGGATGCTGTAGTTCCCACCCCATCTTTAGTCATGAGGTGCATAGGACGTCTTAATAGAGCGACCCTGCAGGCCACCAGTGGTTTAGTGGGCTGAGAGACTTGCCTCCCCCACCCTTCTCTGGTTGGCTGGGCCTCTGTCTTCATGCGTATCCCATGGCGTTTGTTCCTGCTAGGTCATGCTGTCAATCTTGGGAAGCTGATACCAGGATTATTACAGCTTATTCTACGCAGAGGGGTGGAATTATTAGGCATGCTGGTAGTCTCCAGTTTACCAGTTATGCTGAGGGGGATTTGTGTGGGGAGCAGGGCGTGCAGGGGATTGGGCTGCACCTAGCCCTTGCATGGGGGTAGCGTGTGCTACGATTTACAAGTTGGGGCATACCGTTCATAATGCTGGTGAGGCATTACTGATCTTCTGCTATCCCTCTCAAGGCTGTGGATGGTTTTCCCAGGCATCTTATGGAGAAATAGTGTGCCTTGTGATTATCATAGGCCACTGGCTATGGGTTTGAGTGTACTAGCTACTAAGGAGATGTGGCTTTACCTCACTCTCACTCCTTTGGTGCGACTGGAGGGGGGGAATTTTGTTCTGGTGGGGAGGAGATCTGTGAGGATCATAGCGTGGATTCACCCTGGGATTTCAGTTCATCCTGTCGGGCTCACCTCATAGATCCCTGACTATGTGGTATCCTGGTTTCGCTGGCCATCGGTGGGCTATTTGGGCTATGCTTTGTGGCACCTCCCCAACCTGCTGACGGGTACCCACTGGTGACAACCCTGTCCACGGCCTCTCTTCATCATGGGTGTACTTCTGAGATACCCTTGCTCTTCCTGAGGCGACCCTGTTGGCGACGTCTTCCTGCTGGATTGCTCCTGCCTCTTGGTGACTGCACTTCCAACTGGGGCGCTGTTGACGTTTCCTCGTTCCAGTTTGCGTGGACTGACGGGTGTCAGCAGGCCTTGGACTTGCTGCAGCAGAAGCTCACGCCAGCCCTGTGTTAGGATTGAGCATTCTTGGAATCCATCCAGCCTGCTATGACCTGTTGGTGATCTGAGGGAGGTCCCCCGTTGGGATGGATTGGGGATTTATTATGGCTCGGTTACCTGCCACTCTGTTGTGGGGATACAGCATCTGTCCCTGACTACCTCTTCCCTTGAGAAGGGCTGGAATCTTTGGGTGTGCGGGTGGTCCCACGCCGAATGGGGTAGTTTTTCGCGCATTTTGCAAGAAAAAAACGCTGTTTTCGACTTTTTGTTTCGAAATTTTTTCTGGCGATTTGAGAACGCCCGCAAAATTTTGCACAATTTCGCGTGATTTTCGCACGATTTTCGCACAACTTCACACAATTTCGCACGATTTCACAGGATTTCGCATAATTTTACACGAAGGGTCTAGCTGCAGAGAGACCCTTTGAAAATTTTCGCATGAATTCACGCATTTTTTACTTGTCGTAATTTTTTTACAATCGAACTTTTTTGCATGAATTCGCACTTTTTTGGTCGGTTTTTGGTCAATTTCAGCGGAATTTTCAAGATTTCGCATGATTTTACACTTTTTTGGCCTGGTTTTGGTAAATTTCAGCAAATTTTGCGCGATTTCGCACGATTTGCGAAGGGTCTAGCTGCAGAGAGACCCTTTCCGGCCGGCGGAAAATTCGCTCGGCTGCAAATTTTTCGGCAAGAACTTCGGCGCAATGTCCGGTTTTCGGACGATTGAAACTAGCGTTTTTTTCTTGCAAAAATCTACCCCATTCCGCGTGGGACCACCCTGTGCGGTGGTGACTAGCTTTGATGAGCCTTGGACCCTGGCAGCCCAGTTAGTTATGGGGGGTTGGCTGTATAGAGGGTTAGCCTGGCTACATGACACTCGGCTTCCTGCCCTGATCAAGCAGTGAGAGTTGTCAGTATTTCGTGGCATGGATCCCTGTGGATGACCCGTTATCCCTGGGAATGTCAGGCTTGTCTTTCACCCGTGGACTCGGCTAGCTGAGGGAGGGTGGTGTCCCAGAACATGGAGTGGCCTCGCCTTGTTTGGCTTAGGTGCCTTGATCCTGTTTACTCCTTCTTGGATTCATGTGGACTCATTGAATCCGACGGGGATCTGAGTTGAGTGGGATGGACTCTGGTGGGAGTTTGGTTGGACTAAGCTGAGAGGACATCCGGATTTTGGTGACCAGTTTCTGAGGATGGTTGAGGGGATCTGAGCTTGGATGGCACATGGAGAGTGACTTCCGTGTTGTACCCTCGACATATGGAGTGGTTCACCTAGGGCTTGATTCCTGGTATGATTAAGACACGTGGGTCATGTTCTGCATGCACGTCTTCGTGTACCAGACCAATAGTATATACCTGGAGGTTTCTACCTTGGTGCTGCTGAGTGGCCTATGTGGATCATAGGAACTGCACGGGCCCCTGTGACCACTATGAGACTTTGGCCAAGGCGTTGGCTGCACTCAACAGAGAGGATGGGGAGGTGAGCTCTGAAGGCTATGTGGAGGAGGTCCTATCTCAGCTGCACACAAGCCTGTATGAGAGTGGCTCCCCTTTTTGTGGCTCATCTGCTGCATAGGATGTATGCATTGTCACCAGGACCTGAGATTGACATGAGGCCTGCTGAGGGGCCGGTCATGCTGGCAGCCTTACCTGAGGCCTTGAAGGAGGCATTTACTCAGTTGCAGCCAGTGAGTATGGGAGAGGCTTCCTACATGGAGCTGTTGGAGTTTTCAGTTCAGAAGGGTGACTTTGATTTGGTTCCTTCTTCCTCCAGCGCTGCCAGAAGGTGTTTTCCTTTGGAGACTTCTAACCTCTTTTGCAATCCAGGGTTGCCCAAGTACACTGTGGAACTTAAGGTCCGTCAGACGCCACTAAGGGTGCTGGTGCCTCTGATAGGTGCTAAGTGGTCGGTGGTCAAGACCTTTCTGCAGTTCTGGTGGGCGTACAGATCATGGGTGAGCAGGCACAAGACGTCCTCTACTTGGGTGATGGACCCTGAGAGTCAGTCTGTGGTGCTCCTCTCCTATCCAGGGGCATGCCTTCGCTATGCTGCCCAGATGGTGGCAGGAGCTGCTGAGACTTGCGTGGTGTTGCAGGTCAGCAGGAACTGGCCAGAGTTGGCCCACATGGTGGAGCAGTTTCCCATGTGTGGACTCAAGGGCAAGGATGGCCTGAATGGGGATTGGTATAGCCTGTGAGGAACAGGGCTGAGAAGGAAAGGGGGCTTTGGATTGTGGTGTGAGAGGGGGATTCCAGGATGGATGATGGGGGGGCTCCAGTCCAGTTCTGATGTTCCAGTCCAGAGTTCCAGGTTCCAGGATGCTGAATGGAAGACCTTGTATTATGAGATGTGTTTATCTGGATTTATAGTAGATAAGGTAGTGACTTGTCTGCTGTAGAAACCTGTGACTAGATGTTTATGAGATAGGAGGCCCTGTTTCCAGGGATGTAAAAACCCATCTGCTTTTCCCAAGAGATGGTGGATTTCTGTTCAATGTTCCTCTGCCTTCAAGAGTTGGCTATTGGACCTGGGAGGTCCAGTTTTGAGGGGGAGATATGTAACAAGCAAAAATGACTTTGTTGTTACATCCTTTGTTTTGTGAATGTTTGGCTTTTATTTGAGGACTTTTGGATCAGTATTGAGAAAGTTATGAGGTTTCTAAGACGACGGTACTTGGAGCTGATACTTTGTCAACCAACTGATAGGAACCCTCATTGGTCGTGGCCTGATCCACGTAGGGTTGTAGTTTGTTGGCTGATACTACTGATAGGAGCCCTCATTGGTCGTGGCCTGATCCACGTGGGGTTGTAGTCTGTTAGTTGGTACTATTGAGTCTTAAATGCTCCTTTGGGACTTCAGTGCTTACGACAGATTTAGGATCTCATGGAAAGATTCTGCCAGGCTGTGTGTGGTGTTGTTCTGTTCTGTGTGACTAGGATGGATACGAAGATCTTGTATAGAATCCCATGGTTCTGATTGGTTCTCTTCAGGCTAGGGTTGGAGCAAGTTCGACAAGCACGTCGATATCAAGGACGTGGGGTCGCCATTGTTGCTACGTTGGTTTTGATTCACCATGGTATAATAAAGCTTGTCTTTGTTGTCCATTCATAAGAGCCCCTTGGCTATAGACGACCTTCAGTTCCACAGAGGCCGTCTATACACGAGCTTGTCTTTGTGTCTACAAGGGGTTGTGATTCCCTAAATCACGTGCTGTGGAATTTCCATCTCAACGTTGCTCGGATACTTGAAGTTCTGCGACTCAGGAAAGCAACCCAGGTAAAAGATCTTTCATATTGGACTGTGGATGATGTTGATGATCATTTTTAGTCGTTACAGGCACGTGCAGACGTGGCTTGACTGCCTGGCTATCCAGGCCCGCGCAGTGGGGCTTGAGGTCAGCAACTAGAAGACAGAGGCTCTGGCGATTGGGCTCCGCACTCACCCACCGCCCGCCCTCTTTCTCCTTGACGGCTCTCGAGTCCTGTATCGTGACCGTGTCAAGCTGCTGGGCAGCCTCCTCCCCGGAGCTGCGAGCTAGGCTGATGTGGACCACCGCATCTCCCTCTCCTGGCACGCTTTACGCCAATACCGCCGGGCCCTGTGGCGCAATTAATTAATTAATTAATTAGACTCGTGCTCCCGTTGGGGAGTCACGGAGCATTAACCCCGATGGATGGATGGATGGGTGCAACGTTCCTACCGGTCTAGTCTATATCTACATCTATCTAACAACATGCGCGCAAGCCCATGGGCAAGATCGAGAAACAGGACCTGTTTAAGGTCCTCGTACGTCCTTCCGGTTCTTACGTATGGGGCCGAGACGTGGACCCTCACCGCCGACCTGGCCCGAAAGCTAGACGGCGCGGTCACCAACATGCTGCGATCCATTTTCAGAGTCTAGGATATGCTGCTCATGTCCGCAATTACTTAATTAATTAATTAGGAACAGAACTCCGTTGGGAGTACATGTAGCACATATCCCCAAGAAGGGGCATATGGCTTTTAATACATTCTGGGCTACTTCCTGCAAGGGTGGGAATGTAAGCGACCCTTAAGTAATTAATTAATTAGACTCGTGCTCCCGTTGGGGAGTCACGGAGCATTAACCCCGATGGATGGATGGGTGGGTGCAAACAGACCTACCGGTCTAAGCTAGCTACATTGGTGCTCACCACTAGACACTCCCGGCCAGTTAGGCTCGAAACTCACACGCCCTGATCAAGCATGCTGTTTCCGGCCCCACCGTCTAGGTCATCTAGTCGCTCTACACGTAAGCCGGCCAGCCATAATTTCAATGCACAAGGATACACATTTCCATCACCATTCATCTTCATCATCCTGAACGACTCGAACACGCGGACAAGATAACGGCAGGCTCGAGCTACCATGGTCCGGATTCTCCCGATTTCTGGCCCGCGCTGGTTGTCTCCTTGACATTAGCTACCTACGACATCTATCTATAACAGCATTACTAACTACAACATCTATCTATGCAGCACTGGCCTCCCACGGGCTTGCACACGCGGGCGCTTCCCCACAGGGGGGGGCTCGTTGTCCTCTATTAATTAATTAATTAATTAATTAGACTCGTGCTCCCGTTGGGGAGTCACGGAGCATTAACCCCGATGGATGGATGGATGGATGGATGGATGGATGGATGGATGGATGGATGGATGGATGGATGGATGGATGGATGGATGGATGGATGGATGGATGGATGGATGGATGGATGGATGGATGGATGGATGGATGGATGGATGGATGGATGGATGGATGGATGGATGGATGGATGGATGGATGGATGGATGGATGGATGGATGGATGGATGGATGGATGGATGGATGGATGGATGGATGGATGGATGGATGGATGGATGGATGGATGGATGGATGGATGGATGGATGGATGGATGGATGGATGGATGGATGGATGGATGGATGGATGGATGGATGGATGGATGGATGGATGGATGGATGGATGGATGGATGGATGGATGGATGGATGGATGGATGGATGGATGGATGGATGGATGGATGGATGGATGGATGGATGGATGGATGGATGGATGGATGGATGGATGGATGGATGGATGGATGGATGGATGGATGGATGGATGGATGGATGGATGGATGGATGGATGGATGGATGGATGGATGGATGGATGGATGGATGGATGGATGGATGGATGGATGGATGGATGGATGGATGGATGGATGGATGGATGGATGGATGGATGGATGGATGGATGGATGGATGGATGGATGGATGGATGGATGGATGGATGGATGGATGGATGGATGGATGGATGGATGGATGGATGGATGGATGGATGGATGGATGGATGGATGGATGGATGGATGGATGGATGGATGGATGGATGGATGGATGGATGGATGGATGGATGGATGGATGGATGGATGGATGGATGGATGGATGGATGGATGGATGGATGGATGGATGGATGGATGGATGGATGGATGGATGGATGGATGGATGGATGGATGGATGGATGGATGGATGGATGGATGGATGGATGGATGGATGGATGGATGGATGCCGGATGGATGGATGGATGGATGGATGGATGGATGGATGGATGGATGGATGGATGGATGGATGGATGGATGGATGGATGGATGGATGGATGGATGGATGGATGGATGGATGGATGGATGGATGGATGGATGGATGGATGGATGGATGGATGGATGGATGGATGGATGGATGGATGGATGGATGGATGGATGGATGGATGGATGGATGGAGGGATGGATGGATGGATGGAGGGATGGATGGATGGATGGATGGATGGATGGATGGATGGATGGATGGATGGATGGATGGATGGATGGATGGATGGATGGATGGATGGATGGATGGATGGATGGATGGATGGATGGATGGATGGATGGATGGATGGATGGATGGATGGATGGATGGATGGATGGATGGATGGATGGATGGATGGATGGATGGATGGATGGATGGATGGATGGATGGATGGATGGATGGATGGATGGATGGATGGATGGATGGATGGATGGATGGATGGATGGATGGATGGATGGATGGATGGATGGATGGATGGATGGATGGATGGATGGATGGATGGATGGATGGATGGATGGATGGATGGATGGATGGATGGATGGATGGATGGATGGATGGATGGATGGATGGATGGATGGATGGATGGATGGATGGATGGATGGATGGATGGATGGATGGATGGATGGATGGATGGATGGATGGATGGATGGATGGATGGATGGATTAATTAATTAATTAATTAGACTCGTGCTCCCGTTGGGGAGTCACGGAGCATTAACCCCGATGGATGGATGGATGGGTGCACACATTCCTACCGGTCTAATCTATCTACATTGGCTACATACTACATCTATCTAACAACATTCTAACTACAACATCTATCTAGGCAGCCGCACGCTGCCCTAGGGGAGCTATCTAGCGTGCCTCCCGTGGGATTGCACCCGCGGGCGCTTCCCCACTGGGGGGGCTCGTTGTCCTCTATGACCTGGGCCCACTTGGCCTTGTCCATCATCTTCTTCCAAATCACGGAGAGGCCTAGGCCCCCCATGTCCTCTACTAGCTGTTCTTTGAAGGTGCGGGCCTTGCGGCGTCTAACAGCACTGGGCCCAGCCCACGTCAGGAGGTGCCGGCCAGGCTGGGCTGGTCGCAGTCCTGCGGGGGGGCCACGTGAGGTGTCTACCTGGTTGGTGCGAGCTAGGTGCCCTACTAGCTGCAGGCGGCGTTGCTTAATTGTGCTGGTGATATAGGGCATGCCCTGGGACAGGTCCTCATTGCGGACATGAGCAGCATATCCTACTCTGAAAATGGAACGCAGCATGCTGGTGACCGCGCCGTCCAGCTTGCGGGCCAGGTCGGCGGTGAGGGTCCACGTCTCGGCGCCATACGTGAGAACAGGAAGGACGAGGACCTTGAACAGGTCCTGTTTCTCGATCTTGCCCAGGGGCTTGCGCCATAGGGCCCGGTACTGGCGTAAAGCGTGCCAGGCGAGGGAGATGCGGTGGTCCACATCCACCTCGCAGCTAGGGAGCAGGCTGCCCAGCAGCTTAACGCGGTCCCGATACAGGACTCGAGAGCCATCTAGGAGATAGAGGGGCGGCGCTGAGGTGGTGAGCCCAACCGCCAGGGCCTCTGTCTTCTTGCTGACCTCAAGCCCCACTGCACGGGCCTCGAGAGCCAGGCAGTCAAGCCATGTCTGCACGTGCTCAGTGTCCTCAAAGAGGGTGGTGTCGTCTGCGTAAATGATGTCTGCTAGCCGAATCTCCGTGTCCGCACCGCCATGCCAGAATTTGTTAGCAACCTGCACTCCTGGTTCCCTGCCCACGATGCGGGCAAATCGCTTGCGCGCCTGAATCATTACGTATTCGACAACAATAATGAACAGGTAGGGCGACAGCACGCAGCCCTGCCACACACCCTTCTGTAAAGGGCATGGGGGCGTGGTCCCGTAAGAAGTGCGCACCGAAGTGGTGGACCCTTCATACAGGTTGCGGATGACAGCAATCAGGGGGCGGGGGATCCGGAACAACTCGAGGATGTCCCAAAGCGCAGGCCAGAAAACCGAATCGAAGGCTTTGATGAAGTCCACCAGCACAAGGTGCAAAGGGGACTCACCAGGCTGAAGGCGTTGCAGTTCCTCCACCAGCCGGCGAGTAGCGAAGAGCGCCTGCATGTACTGTGTTGCGACCTGAACGGAAGCCGTGCTGAGTCTCGCTGAGGTGACCGTCCAGGGCCGTGCGCAGGCGGTTCAGGATGAGCCGCATAAGAAGCTTGAGGGGGGCACTTTGAATGCACACCCCTCTGTAGTTGCCGGGGTCGGCCGGCGACCCCTTGTTCTTGTACAGCATCGTGCGAAAACTGTGTTGCCAGGCCGCTGGAGGTGGTTGCGACGACAGCAGAAGGCGGTTGCAGATGTCCCGGAAGAGCAGCATAACACCTGTGTCCTCGAATTCGGCTGCAAGTTTTGATGGATGGATGGATGGATGGATGGATGGATGGATGGATGGATGGATGGATGGATGGATGGATGGATGGATGGATGGATGGATGGATGGATGGATGGATGGATGGATGGATGGATGGATGGATGGATGGATGGATGGATGGATGGATGGATGGATGGATGGATGGATGGATGGATGGATGGATGGATGGATGGATGGATGGATGGATGGATGGATGGATGGATGGATGGATGGATGGATGGATGGATGGATGGATGGATGGATGGATGGATGGATGGATGGATGGATGGATGGATGGATGGATGGATGGATGGATGGATGGATGGATGGGTGCAAGCAGTCCTACCGGTCTAATCTATCTATACATCAGCTACCTACGACATCTATCTAACAGCATTCTAACTACAACATCTATCTAGACAGCCTCACGCTGCCCTAGCTCGTCGTCTGTCCCAACTCAGTCCTCACAGGAGGACTGAGTTGACAATTTTCAACCGCGTGTAGCGACTAGGTGGGGGGTCCATCCCAAATGTTTTGATGTGGATCGGGGGTGTACTAGATGTCATTTTGTTGGCAAAAATACTGCATATGTGAAAACTTGACCTGAACACCTGAAAATTACACGGACGTTGGGCACCCCTCGCGAATTTGCATTTTTCGGGATAAGAACGAGTGGGAAAAATTCAATCAAATCCTGGTGCATGAAGAAAAAATATAGGCATGTAAACAATATAGTTCTTGAAACGTGGCAAAAAACTGGGCTCAATTTGGCCACTGCAACTGCCTGAAACAATTAAAAAACTCTCAGTCCTCAGGAGAGGAATGGGGCTTTTGCTAACTTTGCTAGCATGTAAGTGCGGTCATACTACACAATACCGTGGCCACCAACCATCCCAATCAACTCATTTCCCTTCAAGCATTACAGGACAACACACTTGCATCATCATACTTCAGGTATATCATACCTTATCATGTAGTGAGAGCCTATGCATGCATGTAGGGAATGGGCTTGGATACCTACCAACAAAGGGTTATGTTATAAGTGTCAACCACCAATATAATGGGTAGGTTAAGCATATTTCCATTGTTTCTAACAACAATAGATATGGCTATAACTGTTTTGCCTTGCCATGATGTGGCCAACATAGTTGCTGGCACATGATGGCAGTGGTTTGTCACCAAGACTTTTCACTCACCCGTAAAAGCTTGAATGCACCCTTGACGCAGCCCGTGGCCACACAATCATGCAGTATGAACGTAGCAAAAGAATAACTAACATCTACGAAGGTGTTTAAACCTGCACAGCTCCTAAAACCCTGCACAACTACACTGGGTTAAGGCAAATGCCTGCTAACATCATCTGAAAAGGGGGTTTTAGAGAGGGGCAGGCAACGGTCAAGAAAGAGCATCAAGACTTGAACCTGACAACGCCTCGCAAGCTTAAACTCATGTACGAACATCAAGAAACGAAGAGGCAACGATTATCCGGCTTTACCTGGCACGGCTGGCGTTACCTTGGCCCAGGCGGTGCCCGCAAAAGTGGCACTTTGCGGCACATAGACCATGACGTGACAGAATGGTCGAAATCATCAAATCTATACTGTCACTCAATTTATTCTAATACAATGCATGTTAAAATGTAGAAAGAAACCTATCAGCCATTGAAATTGCGCCGGAAAGCAAGCGCAGTCATCAATTCCGTCGACCTGCCTTATCGCAGTTTTTTCCAGCAAGAACAGTGCCGACACCGGGTAAATCGCATCCCCGCGAGCTAAAAATTGATTTTTATCATCTTTAGGGCATGTTAAATCTATTTCCTGAGTTTGGACAGCTAACTCGTCCGCAAACGTAAACTGCATGCATGGGCGCGAGCCGCCATGGCTAGGTCGTGCATTTCCGGAACTCGCGTTTCACGTGGAAAAGTACCCTTACCACCTGTACTTTGACCGTACATTTAGCCGCTCATACCAAATCCAAAAAAACCCCAAAAATATGTCCAAGAAAGATCTTTTCACGTAGTATTTGAATAAATTTTGAGAGAATTTTTTTGACAAACATTCTGACCGGGGCGAATTTTCTACGAAACCCAAAAACTTGGTCCTCTAGAGAGGACTGAGTTCAACTCAGTCCTCCGTAGAGGACCAGGGACAGACGACGAGCTAGGGGAGCTGTCTGGCGTGCCTCCCACGGGTTTGCGTTGTCCTCTATGACCTGGCCTTGTCCATCATCTTCTTCCAAATCACGGAGAGGCCTAGGCCGGCCCATGTCCTCTACTAGCTGTTCTTTGAAGGTGCGGGCCTTGCGACCCTTGCTCTAGGTGCGCCAGGGCACCTGCACCCCCATGATCTATCAAGCTATGCCCAGCTAAGGGGGAGCCTGTCATGTGGGGGAAGATCATCATGGCTATACAAGCCATTTCACCTTTGCGTCCGGAGTGCCTGATCAGAAAATACAAGAGCTAGGGCATGGCTTCTCAGCAGAGAGCGTCTCTCTGCATAGGCATAGCATGGCTAAAATCTTAATGCAACATCCATGGGAGGTCCCATTATAGGCATGGCGTGGCAAAATTCGTAATGCACCATTCATGGCCAGTATGGGCGCACATAGCCCGCCGCCTAAGGAAGCCGCCTAGGAAGTAGCTTAGAATGTATTATAGGCTCATATGCCCCTTCTCAGGGCTATGTGCTACATATACTCCCAACGGAGTTATGTTCCTAATTAATAGCCCGCCGCCTGGGATGCACCAATTAATTAATTAGCTTAATTATCTTAATTAATTATCCTAATTAATTATCTTAATTAATTAGGAACAGAACTCCGTTGGGAGCTAGTATCTGTAGCACATAGCCCGTGAGAAGGGGCATATGGCCTATAATACATTCTAAGCTCAACTTCCGTCCTGCAAGGGTGGGAATGTAAACAACACTTGCTCTAGGTGCCCTAGGGCACCTGCACCACCCAGAGTCTCGGGCAACTCCCAGCTAAGGGGAGCCCGTCATAGGTGGGGAAGATCATCATAGCTATACAAAAGCCGCTAGAGCGTGGCATCTTGAGCAGCAGACGGAGAGCAGCTCTCTGCATTAATTAATTAATTAAAATCATAGCTCCGTGGGGAGCATATGTAACACATAGCGGCCCTGAGAAAGGGGCATCTATGGGTTTGTAATACAATCAGGGCGACAACCTGCAGGTGTAGGATGTACGACTATCACCTGCTCTGGGTGCACTAGGTGCACCTGCACCTCCATGATGGTTCATGCCTCCTAAACAAGCAGTCAGGCACCCAGGGGGGGCTTGAGGAGAGGGCCTAGAAGGCCTGCATGACATATGGGGTGGAAGGTATGTGGCTAGGCTATGGCTAGGGTACACATGGCCTCTCAGCAGGGAGTAACTCCCTGCATGGGCAAAGCATGACTCGAAATTGCTACGGCTATTGCAAGGGCGGGTGTGGGCCCGTCACGTAGGCATACATGGCCACGTCACTAAGCTTTCTAGTCTACACTACGGCTATATATTCCCTAGGCTGGGTTGGCTGGGGTGGCTGGGGCGGCAGGGGTCGCCTGCCAGGGCTTGTGGGCGACGTAGATGACCGCCCCCTTCCAGTGGACCGGCTTCTGCCCCGCCGTCTGCCGAAGCTGGAGGTAGGTCGGCCATAACTCCCGCCCGTCGCCGTTGTTGCTGCGTCAAGGTCAAGTCGTCGTCCAGCGTGTATAGGCGGTCCCCCCAAGCCGCTTGCGACACTTGAGGAACTCCATCTTATCCGCCATGGTGTCATCAAAGGTGAGGAGCAAGGCCCGGGAGGGGCCGGCCTTACCCCGCGAGCGGGGAAGGCGGGTCACCCCCCGCGGCTTGCCCTTACCAGTGATAGCCATGGGGACAAGGATTTTGTTCTCAAACGCCATGGCACTTAGGGTCTCGGGGGTCTCGTCCTGCAGCGGGTCGAAGTGCTTGACTATGACGTTAAGGCTGCGCTTGGCGAGCTCGGCCTCCTCGCGGAGGTCCAGCGTCTGCTGCTTAAGCTGGGCGGCGACGGCGGAGGTGGTGGAGGTGGCGTGCTGCTTAAGCATGTCCGCCCAGGTCGGGATGGGAGGAGCATCGCCGGCATGGCCAGCAGGGGCTGGCCGAGCGGCGATGTCCTTCACCGCCTGGGCGGTGATGCCGGCGGTGTTCTGCAAGCATTCGATGGCTATGGCATTGTCCTGCAGGCGCTTGTCGATGGCGAGGAGCTGGGCGGTGAGGGCGTCGCGGTTGTGGTGGAGGTGGAGGCGAGGAGCTTGGAGGTGGCGGTGGTGGTGGAGGAGAGGAGGGGAAGCTCGGCAGCCAGCGTGCCCCCCATGGCCGCCACATCTGCGGCGAGGGGGGTTACGTGCTGCACGAGGGCCTGGTTGATGATGGAGCGGATTTCGGAGGTGGAATTCATGGAGGTGGGGGCCCAGCTAGATCTCGGCGACAGAGCGCCCGAGGAGGGAGCAGAGGGCGATGAGCTGAAGGCGGGGGCGGGGGAGGCTGGGCAGACTCGGCATGTAAGCACCGGCATCGCCACCTCCAGGCGGAGTGACGCGAGGCGACCGAGGTCGTCAAGGTGCCGGCACAGGGCAAGAAGCGAGGTGCGCGACCCGTAAAGCACGGCGCTCATAAAGAGGGTGGGCTTTGCGGTGCAGTTTGCCCACCATACGGCTGATTTGGCGTCAAAGTCGAGTTCTTTCCAGCCCGGCTCGGCAGGGGGCGCCGGATCCTCAGGGCGGCTGCGTTTAGGCTCAGGCTCTCTGCATGGGCACAGCTTAACTACATAAAGCTAGCGGCATCATCTGCATGGAGTGTGGCACATCATAGGCACACATGTACATGGCTAAATAATGCGCGTGGCTCAGCTTGTATAGTGCCTGTAGAAGGCGTACATGTACATGGCCACGGTCTATCTATTCTACACTACTACTGCTGTATTCCCCTAAGCTGCAGCTAGATGGGGCGTCTGGAGTCGCTGGGGCCGCGGGGGTCGCATCCCAGGGCTTGTGGCCGACGTAGATGGCCGCCCCCTTCCAGTACACCGGCTGCCCCGCCTTGGTCTGCCGGAGCTGGAGGTAGGTCGGTCATAACTCCTGTCGCCGTTGTTGCTGCGCCAGGGTCAAGTCGTCGTCAAGGCCGGGTGAAGAGAGTCTTCTCGAGCCGCTTGCGGCGTCGGGGAAAAGAAATCTTGTCCGCCGGGTTCTTAAAGGTGAGAAGGATCGAGCGGGGGCGCCCCCTGCGCGCGCGGGGAAGGCGGTGGGCGACCAGCTCGATCTCACCAGTAAGGCCCATGCGACTAAGAATTTCTCTCTCAACTGAACGCACGTGCAAGCTTCTCGGAATTCTCACCTTCCTCCATGTCGAAGTTCTTGACAATGACGTTATTAAAGGCTGCGCTTGGCGAGCTCGGCCTCCACGCGGAGGGCCGGAGGTCGAGCGTCTGCTGCTGGAGCTGTGCTGCGACGGCGGAGGTGGTGGAGGTGGCGTGCTGCTTAAGCATGTCCGCCCAGGTCGGCCTGGGAGGAGCATCGCCGGCCGGGCCAGCCGGGGCTGCATGGCTTGGCGGCAATGTACTTCACCGCCTGGGCGGTGAGGCCTGCGGTGTTTTGCAGGATCTCGATAGCAATGGCATTGTCCTTAAGGCGCTGGTCAATGTCGCGGAGCTGCCGGCGGTGATGGAGTCGGTGGAGGCGGCCGGGAGGGGGGGGGGGATGGAGGCGAGGAGGGTGGCGGTGGCGGTGGCGGTGGCGGTGGGGATGGTGGGGAGCTCAGCAGCCAGCTTACGACCCAAAACTTGCATTTCGCAAGCGAGGGGCGTCACATGCTGTGAGAGCAGGCGGAGGAGGGCGAATTCGGTCAAGGGGACGGGTTGCCAGAGGTCCGCGGAACAGCGTTAATTGAAGGATGGAAAAGAGGGCGGCAAGCTGAAGGCGCGGTCGCGACCAGCCAGACAGGTCAGCTGAGCGGAGCTGAAACTGGCCGTCAGACTGGCTGCGGAAGCATTTGTGGCGTTGGAGGCGCTGGCACAGGTCAAGAAGGGAGGCATACGACCCATAAAACAGGAGCTCCAGTATCCGGATGTGTGGCCTGTCGAAATAGCCGGGTCTGTTGACGTCGAAGGTGGAAAATAACTCGTCAACGTCCAAGTTGACATCAGACCAGCTAAGTTCGGTTAGGCGGCTGCGTTTTGGGCTCGGGCGAGGCTGAAGGCGAGGCAGGAAGCCCGGGAGGGTGCTGGGCGACCACCAGTGCGCAACTAGTGTCACCGCTGCCTGCCGGACCTGAGGGCGAAGCTGCAGCCGGAGCTGCAGACGTATTTTCATTGCCGAGCGCAGCCGTCAGGCTGCGTTGCGTCGATGGGCGTTTGCTCATCGTATATTGCGTAATAGCTGCGGAAAATTATATCAGCATGTGCGTCTTAGAAAGACGAAGCAATTGTGATATTCACGACTGAATTCGGTGCTCAAACGTGAAAGTTATGAGCTCCGCCGTCAGCCATGGCTACCTCGTGGCTCGTGGCTCGCGGGATGCACCAACCACATGGTTAATATCCACGAGCCACGAGCCACGTGAGGTTACTAGCCATATGGCTGACGGCGGAGCTCATAACTTTCACGTTTGAGCACCGAATTCAGCTGTGAATAATGTTCACAATCGCTTCGTCTTTCTAAAACACACATGCTGATATAATTTTCCGAAGCTATTACGCAATATTTGTCGAACAACTGCCCCTCGGCGCAACGCAGCCTGGCGCGGCTGCGCTCGGCCATGAAAATACGTCTGCAGCTCCGGCTGCAGCTTCGCCCTTGAGCAGCCGGCTAGGTCCGGCAGGCAGCAGTGACACTAGTCGCCCACTGGTGGTCGCCCACCACCCTCCCGGGCTTCCTGCCTCGCCTTCAGCCTCGCCCGAGCTGCCGCCCAACCGAACCTAGCTGGTCTGAGTACGACTTTGACGTTGACGACTTACCACGGTCCGGATTCTCCCGATTTCTGGCCTGCGCTGGTTGTCTCCTTGATACATACTACTACTACAATTAATTAATTAATAACAAATTAATTAATGGTTTTTAACCCATAGGGGGCACATGATAGGCATATAATAGGTCTTTAGAGTCTTTGTATCAGGGTATGCCCCGCATTCTCAGGGATATGTGCTACATTTACTCCCAACGGAGTGATGTTCCTAATTAATTATAATTAATTAATGCCCCGCATTTCGGACAAGATTAGGCATGCAGCCTAGGCGGGATAGCATTCGTAGGACATCTCAAGCTTGCACCAGCCAGGTCAGTAGACACCGACGTCGGTCTGCCCGGCCCCCAGCGGCTTGCATGGCCAACGGCATGGCGGCATATCCTGACCCGGCCTGGCAGTTTCCAATAATTAATGCCACAAATGGCTGAATTGGGAGGCACGATGTGCTCAGCCTACCATCATGATACATTAATTAATTAATAATTACCATCATGATACATAGCCAGGGCTAGGCGACTGAGAATCAGTGGGTGCGACGGCTGTGTTCTTGGACCCACTCCCTTAGCCAAAATAAAGAATTTGGCTGGCGACACGCGCGGAGCATGCAGTCATAACTTTCACGTTTGAGCACCGAATTTAGTCGTGAATATCACAATCGCTTCGTCTTTCTAAGACGCACATGCTGATATAATTTTCCGCAGCTATTACGCAATATACAATGAGCATACGCTTATTATCGACGCAACGCAGCCTGGCGGCTGCGCTCGGCAATGAAAATACGTCTGCAGCTCCGGCTGCAGCTTCGCCCTCAGGTCCGGCGCGGCAGGCAGTGATGACACTAGTCGCGCACTGGTGGTCGTCCAGCGCCCTCCCGGGCTTCCTGCCTCGCCCTCCGCCTCGCCTGAGCCAAAACGCAGCCGCCCAACCGAACCGAGCTGGTCTGAGCGCGACTTTGACGTTGACGGGTTATTTTCCACCTTCGACGATGCCAGACCCAGATTTTTCGACATGCCACCCATCCAGATACTGGAGCTCGTGTTTTATGGGTCATACGCCTCCATTTTCGACCTGTGCCAGCGCCTTCAAAGCCATTGCCGCCTCCGCACTGGACCTGACGGCCGGTTTACTCACCGACAACATGCTGAGAACCTGGCCCGCTGGTCTCGCCCCCGTCTTCAGCTCGCCGCCCTCTTTTCCATCCTTCGATTCAGCGCTCTGTCACGGACCTCTGGACCCCCTCCCCCTTGACCGAATCCACCTTCCTCCTCCACCTCCAAGAAACCATCTCACAGCACGTGACGCCCCTAGCTGCAGATGTGGCAGCTGTGGGTCGCACGCTGGCTGCTGAGCTCCCCACCATCCCCACCGCCACCGCCACCCTCCTCGCCTCCCCCCCCCCCCCTCCGCCTCCACCGCCAGCTCCATCACCGCCCAGCTCCGCGACATTGACCAGCGTCTAAAGGATAATGCCATCGCTATCGAGGTCCTGCAGAACACCGCCGGCCTCACCGCCCAGGCGGTGAAGGACATTGCCGCCATGCAAGCCATGCAGCCTCTGCTCAGCCTGGCCGGCGATGCTCCTCCCATTACGACCTGGGCGGACATCAGCTTAAGCAGCACACCACCTCCACCACCTCCGCCGTCGCAGCCCAGCTCCAGCGGCAGACGCTTGACCTCCGCGAGGAGGCCGAGCTCGCCAAGCGCAGCCTCAACGTCATTGTCAAGAACTTCGACATGGTGGAAGGTGAGAATTCCGAGAAGCTAATTGCGCGTGCGTTTGAGAGAGAAATCCTTGGTCGCATAGGCCTTAATGGTGAGATCGAGCTGGTCGCCCACCGCCTTCCCCGCGCGCGGGGTATAAGGCAGGGGCGCCCCCGCTCCTTCTCACCTTTAAGAACCCGGCGGACAAGATTTCTTTTCTCCGACGCCGCAAGCGGCTCGAGAAGACTCTCTTCACCATTGACGACGACTTGACCCTGGCGCAGCGACAACGGCGACGGGAGCTATGGCCGACCTACCTCCAGCTCCGGCAGACCAAGGCGGGGCAGCCCGTGTACTGGAAGGGGGCGGCCATCTACGTCGGCCAAAAGCCCTGGCATGCGACTCCCGCGGCCCCAGCGACTCCATACGCCCCAGCTTAGGAGGGGAACACAGCAGTAGTAGAGTAGAATAGATAGACCGTGGCCATGTACATGTACGCCTCCTACAGGCACTATACCAGCTGAGCCACGAGCATTATTTAACCATGTACATGTGTGCCTATGATGTGCCACACTCCAGATGATGCCTAGTTTTATTTAGTTATGCTGTGCCCATGCAGAGAGCTGCTCTCTGCTGAGATGCCACGCTCCAGTTTTTGTATAGCCATGATAACGGCAGACTCGGAAAAGATATTAAACGGAAAAGATAACGGCAGGCTCGAGCTACCATGGTCCGGATTCTCCCGATTTCTGGCCTGCGCTGGTTGTCTCTGTGATGATGAATTGATGATCAATCTTCCTCCCCCGTGCCAGGATCCCCCCCTTAGGCGGGTTGAACCTGAGACAGCATGGTGGTGCAGGTGCCCTGGTGCACCTAGAGCAGGGGTAGCTTACATTCCCACCCTTGCATGAAGTAGCCTAGAATGTATTAAAAGCCATATGCCCCTTCTCAGGGATATGTGCTACATTTACTCCCAACGGAGTGATGTTGATAATTAATTAATTAATTAATTATGCCTATGCAGAGAGATGCTCTCTGTCGAGAAGCCCTGCCCTAGCCCTTGTATAGCCATGATGATCTTCCTCCCCCGTGCCAGGATCCCCTTCTTAGCTGGGTTGAACCTGAGACACCATGGTGGTGCCGGTGCCCTTGAGGCACCTAGAGCAAGTGTTGCTTACATTCCACTCTTGCAGGAAGTAGCCTAGAATGAAAGCCATATGCCCCTTCTCAGGGATATGTGCTACCACTGCATATTCTCCCAACGGAGTTATGTTACAATTCAATTCAATGCAATGCAATGCAACCCCCCAACCCCCCAACCCCATTTTCTGTGTGTGTCATGTGTGGTGGTGGTGGTGGTGGCGACCCTTTACCCCCCTCCCCCCCAGTTTTGGGGTAGGGGGGTGGGGGGTCTCCCCCCCCCCCCCCCCCCCCCCCTCCCTCTATACACTAGCTCCGGGAGTGTCGCGGACAGCCAGTTAGTGTGTCCTAGCAAACGATGTTCCGCCAACTAGAGCCGCTAGCCGAGCGGCAGGTTTGGGGGAAAGAAACAAGCCTGAGAAGGTGCAATGAACTCACTGAACTCGTAGCGCCGAATAAATAACGGTCACCGACTACCGACTACCGACCTAAAAGCGTCGTTTCCCCGACCGCACTCACTGTATGGCCGCAACCGCTGTATGGCATGCGGCGGCGCGCCGGCCCCGCCGCCCCGGCAAACGACTTAGTTCAGTTCCCGCCCCGCTGCGGCCGGCCCCCGGCCGGCAGCTCCCCGGCCGCGGGGATCAGTCCCCGGCGGGGCCGGCAGTAGAATGCATGAGCACAGTATAGTATAAAATCCGTGAGAGACTGAGAGGAGGGGGTCGGTGGGATAGTGTTACAGTACAGTAGTAGCCTAATTTTTCCGTGAAGTTGCGTTACCGCGTTAAGTTGCGACACCAAATTTTAGGCGTCGATCGCAACTTAACGCGGTAATAACTGTAGTTGCGAGTGTGAACATGCTGTCAACTTCCCTGTTCCCGCGCTCTTTATCTGCGGTGGTCGCGTCGCGTCCGTCGTCTTATAAATCTAGCGCGATGCCACGTTGACTTGGGCAGGGGGGCGATTCCATTGTCTTGTCACATCCCAATTACCAATTCCCAAGACGTGCCTGGTATAGAGAAAACCAAGCCAGCTGCCCAGCTCTAATCTCCACGACGAAGGTTTCTTATCCGTCAACATGACTTGCAAAAAGGAGGAGTAGACATAACTCCCTAGCATTCAGAGAATACTTCTCGGAAATGACGCCTACTTTTGTGTCGTCGTTGGAGCTGAAGATGAGCGGTCGCGGTGGCGCGTCCGGTATAGCCTGCACCAGGCTGTGGGCGCGTTTTGTCGTGGACGAGGCTGCTACCTCCTTATGCGCTATCAGAGCAGCAGTGGCTGGATTTGGCAAGCAGACACCAGTGGATTCTCTCGAGAAGTTTGATGAGGCATTAGGGGGTGGATGACGTTCTCTGCTCCAGGTGATAGCGCAGCTGAGCCAATGCTGCCGGCATCGCGTCAAGCGCCATTGCCCGTTTCAATGGCCCATCGCCAGGAGTCTGTGGCGCAAACCTTCTCGTCGGTTGTAACTATAATCGCCGTCCTTGGCTTTTTCTTACTGGTAAGGTTAATCACGACTGAGTAAAAAAGAATTCTTTATGTATAATAGATCATGGATGTGTGGTTTCGCGGCTGCGCCACGCTGGGCGCCCATCATTTCTTTGTTCATACACGTACCGCACATGCTGGACTTGTTTGAATACCGAAATGGGCCTCCTACGCTGCCGGCAACAGGTCCCACCTTATCCCGATCCTGGTGCAGCAACCACAAATAATCGCACCGTACGTTCAAGCTGCAAAACTCTAGTGACTTGTTTATCCAGTAAGCTAGCTCAATAGGACACGATCGGATGCTAACATCCGACTTGAACGCGTGTCTTGACTGCCACCTACGTTGACGATGTGCTTGCCGTGCAGTTGAGCTCGCGGGCGCTCGTCAGCAACCATGTCATGAGCGAGTCCATGAGAGATGTCCTCACGGTGTTTGGAGGTAAGGGCGCAGGCAGTATGCCTGACGTGTCATCACGGTGTTTGGAGGCAAGGCAGGCAGTATGCGCCTGTGTGTCATCACGCTGTTTGGAGGTAAGGGTGTCGATCCACTAGGGAAAGGCAGGCAGTATGCCTCTGATAGGACCTGATGGCTTTCACGTGAACCTACTCTCAATTCTTGCGAACCTGAGTTCGACTGCTACTGTTAGATGCTGCCAGATTTGCCTAACACCATCAAGATTCAAGGGTGTTTTCATGCAGGGAGAGCTTGAGTGCCTGCATCTGTACATAAACTATCGGCAATTCGGCATCAATTTGCATGCGTATCCCTGGATCCCATGCTTTTGTCAATCACACAGGGAAGCCCAGGTTGCCTTCCCTGGGTGTCCCTGAGCATTACATTACATTAAATTGGAGCATAGCTCTGTTGGGAGTACATGTAGCACATATCCCTGAGAAGGGGCATATGGTTTGTAGTACGTTCTGGGCTACAACCTGCAGGTGGGGGGATGTAAACCGCCACCTACTCGGGGTGCACACGGTGCACCTGCACCACCATGATGTATCATACCTAAAAGGCCTGTCATGGGATGGAAGATTATTATGGCTAGGCAAGGGCTAGGGCATGGCGTCTCAGCAGAGGGCAACTCTCTGCATGGGCAAAGTGTGACTAAATTATGCTATGCATCATCTGGTGTGGAGCCCACCATAGGCACACATGTACATGGCTAACTAATGCTAATTCATCATCTGGTGTGGGGCCCACAATAGGCGTACATGTACAAGGCCACGTTGGCTAGGCCTTACTATTCTACACTACTGCTGCTATAGTCCCCCAGGCTGGGGTGGCTGAGGGTGCTGGGGCAGCGGGGGTCGCTTGCCAGGGCTTGTGGCCGACGTAGATGACCGCCCCCTTCCAGTACACCGGCTGCCCCGCCGTGGTCTGCCCGAGCTGGAGGTAGGTCGGCCATAGCTCCCGTCGCCGTTGTTGCTGCGCCAGGGTCAAGGCGCAGTCCAAGATGTAGTGAGTCCTCTTGAGCCGCTTGCGGCGTCGGAGGAACGAAATCTTGTCCGCCGGGTTCTCAAAGATGAGCAGAAGCGGAGGCGGTCCCACCTTACCCCGCGAGCATGCCTGACCCTAGTTTGACTAAGCACACCGTATCCAGCAGACTCTGCCGTGCTGTTGGATGCTATATACGGGCTATGTGTGGGCTATGTGTGGGCTGTGTGTGGGCTATGTGTGGGCTATGTGTGGGCTATGTGTGGGCTATGTGTGGGCTATGCGTGGGCTATGTGTGGGCTATGTGTGGGTTATGTGTGTGCTATGTGTGGGCTATGTGTAGGCTACATGTGGGCTATGTGTGGGCTATGTGTGGGCTATGTGTGGGCTATGTGTGGGCTATGTGTGGGCGATGTGTGGGCGATGTGTGGGCTGGGTGGCTGTGTCAATCATGTCACACACAGTGAGCAAACATTATTATATCCCCCCTAGGTATATTAACTGAGGGTAATAGATTGCGAATGTACGACCTCTTCCATCAAAGATTGATTTTCCGTGCTCGAAGAGAACAGCAGAAAAGAAAAGAAGAAGAACCAAGACGAGGGACTTAAGGAAAGAAGGATACTTAACCACAACATTTTCACAATCCAAACCCATCTGGGTGGCTATGACCATATTTGTGGCCAACAACCAGTCCAAAATGAAGGTCAATCAAAACGCATGACCACAGGTAGGCCACGGAAAGGGCAGCTGCTGCGCCAGCGATGACAAGGATGACAAGTCACGCTCGCTATTGTCAAGTGGTATACTTCCTCCATCGTGTCATTAATTATATCATGTATTGATTGCCGATGGTAATACACGTGAGTCAGAAGAACAACTGAGAGGGTGATCATTGGTACTGCTACAGTATCTGTTCACCGTCTTCTTTCTGTTTGGGGACTATCACGGACCACTGTGTGTGCCATGTCTTTGCCCTTTCTGTATATGCACCATGTGGCTGCCTGCTGCGTGCGGATGTGCATGCCCTGGGCATGGGGCCTGCCCCCACAGCCACTGGAGTTGTCAGTAACCTGAGGCAGGCTGCAGTTTACTGGGTGCTTTGTGCATATGCCTTTGGTCCTTGGTGTGACGTGGGGACCTGAACAACGCGCCTGTATTATATAGTTGACATCCCGCCATCATACCGAATTATTGTGTCAATGTTGCACAATATGGGTGTCTAACCAATGTTAATCAAGCAAATGATGTGTCTCGCTCATATCAAATAAATAATTTCCATCATCAGTAGTATTCATCAATCACCCAAATGCTCCATATCCCCCCCCCCCCCCCCCCGGTCATCCCTGAACATCCCTGCAACTCTCCCAGCCATGGTCGTCATGCCCCTGGTGATGGCAGCCACGCTGGGGCTCGCCTCGCGCCAGCGCCGCCCCCCCCTGGTAAAGCTCAAAGGTATGGGTTTTGCACCAGTAGAATGTGTTCGGGGTGCGCCAGTAGTGTGGGTTTTGCGTGCGCCCGTAGTGTGGGTTTTGCGTGCACCAGGAATTCTTTGCCCATTAATTAATAAGCACGTGATTGTGTTACATGTGCCTATTGCTGGGGAGAAGCCTGGAAGAGCCGTGGTCAGGAAGAATCTTGACGCTGGCCCTGCTGGGGTGCCCTTCCCAGGCATTTTCACATGCAAGGCCTAGCCTCAGTAATTCCCAGGCACTGCATCCGCAGGCACGATGATGGTCAGGGTGGCGAGCTGGCATATAAATGACAACGTCGCATCGTCTAATTAAACCACATGAATGGTATCACTGGGGGCGCGGGGGTGTTCAACGCATGCCCCTGCGCTGGTAGCCTGAACACGGCAGCTGCAGGGTCCAGGCCAGCGCGTCCCTTGAGTTCCGACCTTTCCTGAGTCCTGACTGTTCTCTGCCACTTCATGTAAGTAATGATACTGATAAACCTGTGACCTTGAATGCCACGCCGCTCCACCCCTTGTCAGCATCCTAGCATATTTACGATTTGTCTAGGATGCCTTTGGCAGAGGGTTTTGGTTTTGATACAGATATGTTTGAAACCAGCATTCTTAATATAGCATTGATTTAGGAATGTTACTAAATTGCTGCCTTTACTGCTGTGCTGCTCCGCCTCTATCGTCTCTTCTTTTCACGCATATTCTAACTCCTTCTGCCACTTCTTTCCCACCCCTTTTCCCACCCCTTTTCCCACCCCTTTTCCCACCCCTTTTCCCACCCTTTTTCCCGGCCCTTCTCTCCCCTCCTCTCCTCACCCCGTGGACCCATTGCCCCATGCCCCATGCCCCATGCCCCATGCCCCATGCCCCATGCCCCATGCCCCATGCCCCATGCCCCATGCCCCATGCCCCATGCCCCATGCCCCATGCCCCATGCCCCATGCCCCATGCCCCATGCCCCATGCCCCATGCCCCATGCCCCATGCCCCATGCCCATGCCCCATGCCCCATGCCCCATGCCCCATGCCCCATGCCCCATGCCCCATGCCCCATACCCCATGCCCCATGCCCCATGCCCCATGCCCCATGCCCCATGCCCCATGCCCCATGCCCCATGCCCCATGCCCCATGCCCCATGCCCCATGCCCCATGCCCCATGCCCCATGCCCCATGCCCCATGCCCCATGCCCCATGCCCCATGCCCCGTGCCCCATGCCCCATGCCCCATGCCCCATGCCCCATGCCCCATGCCCCATGCCCCATGCCCCATGCCCCATGCCCCATGCCCCATGCCCCATGCCCCATGCCCCATGCCCCATGCCCCATGCCCCATGCCCCATGCCCCATGCCCCATGCCCCATGCCCCATGCCCCATGCCCCATGCCCCATGCCCCATGCCCCATGCCCCATGCCCCATACCCCATGCCCCATGCCCCATGCCCCATGCCCCATGCCCCATGCCCCATGCCCCATGCCCCATGCCCCATGCCCCATGCCCCATGCCCCATGCCCCATGCCCCATGCCCCATGCCCCATGCCCCATGCCCCATGCCCCATGCCCCATGCCCCATGCCCCATGCCCCATACCCCATGCCCCATGCCCCATGCCCCATGCCCCATGCCCCATGCCCCATGCCCCATGCCCCATGCCCCATGCCCCATGCCCCATGCCCCATGCCCCATGCCCCATGCCCCATGCCCCATGCCCCATGCCCCATGCCCCATGCCCCATGCCCCATGCCCCATGCCCCATGCCCCATGCCCCATGCCCCATGCCCCATGCCCCATGCCCCATGCCCCATGCCCCATGCCCCATGCCACCCTCATGTGCGCGCTTGCCAGAAGAAGACGACGGAGGCACCTTCTCCTCCTCGTCCCTGCTAGCACTCGCCACCAAGCGCAACCTGGCCTTCTGGGCACTGGCCATGGGGCTCATGCTCGGCCTGGTGGGGATCTTCACCGTCAAGGGGCTGCCGGACATCCTTGCCAATAAAAGCAAGCTGGTGCTCAACCTGAGGGGAGGGATGCCATGTAAGGATCACGGCATATAGTGTGAACCATCAA
>RPFO01002016.1:0-42500 GCA_009746045.1 Mesostigma viride | reverse complement strand
GCGGCGGTAGGGTTCAAGGTGAGACATGACAAAACATGAGCGAGGGCAAGACCGGCTGTTGCCCGAAGCCTGCGTTGCCCTGCTGAAAGCCTATCAGCCAAGCCTGGTGAACGATTGCATGCACACCCGGAAAAGTAGGACCTCGACCTACACTTGTTGTTATATTTGCAGTTGTTAATTAATGCCTGTGTCATGGTGTTGGCTCGACACCTGGCCAAGTTTTCGATCAGACAAACCATCTGTAACGTTGGGGCGCGTTTGTGTCATACATAGCGCTTTTCCATAATTCCATTCCTCGATATTCCCCGGCTGCTGCGCTCAATCCTCAGCGACTTGATGTGACCCACTAATGAGCACGATCGACGTTGTACGTTTAACGTCACCGGGAAATGAGTGCCACGTGACGTGGCTTATTTCTGAATTTCGGGGCAGTTCGGTCTAATTTATCCTATCTACATAGTAGTTTACTGCTATGATATTTTGTAATCTTATCTTACTACCGACCGCCCTAGTCGTATGACAAGAATGATCTTGTCCATCATCTTGAAATTACCGCCTACACTCCCTGCCACTGCTCATGTTTCGGCTTGTCCGGGTGCCCCATTCATGGCCTGGTTGGTGACAGCTGCCCGTGGAGTTGCTCTCCCCCCCCGTCCTGGCCGAGCTGCGTCCGCTCTTCTCCAAGTTCAACGTCTCCATCGTGGCGGTGCAACACCAGGTGGGTGCGGGGCGGTGGCTAGCGGCTAGCATCCGGCAAATGCTTCTTCCCTGCAAGCTTCGTATCCCTGTTTACGAGGGGGGAGGGTGGGAGGGTGGGAGGGGGGAAGACAAGGGGTTTTCCACAAAGGTGTCTTGGCACATCAACTACGTGTACATTATTCAAATGCAAAGTATGGTGTTTTGCCAAATTTCATTAGATACCTTCATTGAAGTCTTGCAAGAAGAGGTTGGGGTGGGATTTTGCCTGGTCGGCGAGAAAAGAAATGTTCAGAGCTTGTAGGTGCACAAGAGTGCTTGAGGGGCTTTGGACCGTTCCTGTGTTTCGGCAAGGGGGGTGGGTGGGGCAGTAGAATGAAGGGTGGGGGTTGGGATACATAGGAGCAACTAAGGGCAGAAGAAGCCATGGAGACATGCTGCGTCGATCAGCAGCTGCTGATGCCCTGCCAGGAGACCAGGCATCGAGCATGTTGATACAAGTGACCATGCCACGGCAGTGCGACAGCCGCGTCCGCCTGCGTTGGCCAGCTGTGGTAAGACACAGCATCTGAGCAGTATTTGTTGGATTTCGGAAGGAGCTTAGAGAAGAAGCATGGGAAGGAGCTTTGGGGTTCGCGTGGCTGTATACCCCTACGTGCTATTGCTCCCATCGGCCTCACTCACCCCACTCTAGCCTTAAAACTACCCCTTGTACATCGTCTCTCCCGTTCCCCCCCCCTACTACATCCCGACAACCGCGCTTTGACCTCCATCGTTTCAGAAGCTCTGTGCTTGCGCCTGCCTCATTGTTCTCTTCTCCCATGCACAACCGTTTCCATAAAAAGCTTGCACCCCCATGTCTATGAAGTCCCCGGTTTTCGCCTGTCTCATTATTCCTTGCTGCCTCGAGAAACCCTTGACACTCTCTTGTTGCGCAGAACGTGATCCACGAGGCCTTGGCGATCCACCGCCGCAGCCGCGCACTCCCGCAACGCCGCTCCCTCATGACCCCCCTCGCGCCTGACAGCAGCTCTGCTGCAGCCAGCAACAATGGTCGTGACGGTGACGCTGGTGACGGCAGCGACAATGCTGGTGGGAACGGCGGCGTGGGTGGCATGCAGGTGCCAGGGGGGGCGGCGGCAGTTCCGTTGCCAGAAGCGACGGGCACGCCGGTGCTGGACTTGCACAACTTTGACCGCCTGGTGCTCAGTCTGGCGCGCCAGCAGAACGATCTGGACCGAGCGATCGAAGCGCTCGGCCGGCCGGCGTTCATGGGTAGGTGGCGCACTGATGCTTGTGCATGAGGGGAGGGTGAGGGCGAGGGCGGGGAATGAGGGAGGGGTGGGAGGGGAGGGAGGGGACAGAGGAGAGGGACGTGACATCCCGCTTTGCTGGATCAGTGTGATAAGTGTGACGTGGGCTGTTTGTGATTGGCTACGCAAAATGTGCCTGCTGGTGATTGGCTGCCCGAAGCATGCCTGCTGCTTTGCGGCAACAATGCATGCCAGCGTACCTTACCAGCGATATCCAAGGACAGGATGGCTGTTGTATCCGGCCATGCCAGGGCCGTGTGCCTGAGCAGTACCCATAGACTCCAAAGTAAAGGTGGCCCCGTGTGGGCAGGGTGGTGCAACAGTGGGTACACGATGCACCGGCGGTAGGAGCAATGAGCTCAACCCTGAACCAACTGTTTTAGTTCTGTCACGGGCGGCCCGGATCCGGTTGGTGGGCGAGCGGGTGGTTAGGAGGTGGAAACATGCCAGCAAGTGCTAGGCTGCTCGCAGCGGTTTGGAACTGCTTGGTTGGTGCGCCACACGGAGACCTCTGTAAAAGTAGGGCTTTTGGTCAGCACCAGTGAGTTCTTACGAGCGCTGTGGCATGCCTCGTGTGCGCGCTCACAAATGCTTACTTATGAGGTGAACTGACGCAGACATCCCCAATGCTTCCCATGATGTGCCCCTCGTTGAAAACCGCCCCTATTCCACTATTCATGATCCCCTTGTGCATAACCATCCCTATTCCACTATCTTGTCCCTCCAACGCTGTCTCTGGTTTCTTCAATCGGATGCTCCCCAGTGCCGGGCATGGAGGACCCGCTGGCAGCGCTGTTCGCTGGGTCCACGCCATCCGCGGCCTCTGCTGCGGCTGAGCAATCTCGCATCAACCAGGCAAGTGCACCAGACATTGGTATGGCTCTCGGTAGTGCGTGCGTGTGCAGCACAAACCTCCTTTTCTTGATGCAGGATCCGAAAGGTTTTGTTCTGTACGTTTTGTTGTACAAGTTCCATGATCTATCAGTTAGACAGCCAGCACAGGTTCGAAATCGGGAGAATCCGGACCATGATAGCTCGAGCCTGCCTGAAACTGATCCGCTATGGTCGAGTCGTTCAGGATGATGGAGATGAAGGAATGATGTGCTTGTTATGTGATAATTCGGTTTGTCATGCAAATAGTAGTACATAATTGATGTGATAGGTTTGTCATGTAAGTACATCTGTCATATATAGCAGCACTGCACCTCATGGGGCGACCCACGCCACCACGGAGCAGGCCCGGGCATGGGGAACAGGATTTGGTTAGAGGGATCGTTTGACGACAGAAACCAGGCAAGCTGGCCTAATCGTCCCGCCTGGCGTGCACCATGTTGGGCAAGACTTCCCGGGCAAGTGTTGGCGCTAGCTACGCATGCTTCCACGCGCCATGTGGCAGCATCCACACATCTTAACTTGTGGCGCATAGTCCCGGGCCGAGCGCCGCCATTAAGAATCCTTGTGTTTTCATTACCCATCAGGCCTGCTGTATGGTCGTTACCAATTATACCTGTCATATGGCCGCTACCCAATTAGTCACCCATGAGGCCTGTCTCATGTTCCCAGGTGGCTCCTCCCAGGGCAGTCTGCACCTACCTGTTAATCGGAACCAGAAAAGAGATGACGAGCCTCTACGAGGCAGGCGGCTACGACCGCACTTGACGAGCGCTCGAGGGACACTTGGAGACGGGCAATGGATGGCTGTCGCATCCACCGCTGCGCTCTGCTAGTCCCATCCCCCCATGCTCACCGGTGCAGTGATGAAGCTCTTGCGGTGACACCCCCCCCACACACCCTTGTGTTGCTGTACCCCCCTCTCCCCCCCCCTTGCGCCTGTGTGACACTCACAGGTTCTCGAGTTCCTGGGCCTGGACGTGGCTCCGCCGCGCGCGGCCGCCGATGGAGCCGCTGACCAGGTAACTATAAAGTACTACCAGTGCTAGTAAGTAGTTGGGTATTCTGTTTTCTTCTGTTTTCTTCTGTTTCCTTCTGTTTCCTTCTGTTTTCTTCTGTTTTCTTCTGTTTTCTTCTGTTTTCTTCTGTTTTGTTCTGTTTTGTTCTGGATGCCTTGGACTCGTGGGACCTTTGGGGTCCCGTCACAGCCGGTACAGGCGATACCCAGCAGACCCTGAGCGCGCAACCTGCTTGGGAGCGTGGCAAATTTTATTGCTGTATAGAATATTGTCGCAATAGTATTTTATTGTACACTCGAGCCCTTCTTAAAATTACTCATGCAGCAGCCGCAATATCGCATAACCGATGTTGCCCCCGTTCCATACTAGATTCGGGTGTGGCGCGGCTTTCTCTAGTGGCGTTCCCTGCTGGCCGTCCCCTTCATGACCACCAGCATCCCCCACACCTGCACGGTGCTTGCAATGGGCATTCACCTGGGCATTGCCCTGGTCATCTCTCTCTCTCTCTCTCTCTCTCTCTCTCTCTCTCTCTCTCTCTCTCTCTCTCTCTCTCTCTCTCTCTCTCTCTCTCTCTCTCTCTCTCTCTCTCTCTCTTTCTCTCTTTCTCTCTCTCTCTCTCTCTCTCTCTCTCTCTCTCTCTCTCTCTCTCTCTCTCTCTCTCTCTCTCTCTCTCTCTCTCTCTCTCTCTCTCTCTCTCTCTCTCTCTCTCTCTCTCTCTCTCTCTCTCTCTCTCTCTTCTTTCTCTCTCTCTCTCTCTCTCTCTCTCTCTCTCTCTCTCTCTCTCTCTCTCTCTCTCTCTCTCTCTCTCTCTCTCTCTCTCTCTCTTCTCTCTCTCTCTCTCTCTCTCTCTCTCTCTCTCTCTCTCTCTCTCTCTCTCTCTCTCTCTCTCTCTCTCTCTCTCTCTCTCTCTCTCTCTCTCTCTCTCTCTCTCTCTCTCTCTCTCTCTCTCTCTCTCTCTCTCTCTCTCTCTCTCTCTCTCTCTCTCTCTCTCTCTCTCTCTCTCTCTCTCTCTCTCTCTCTCTCTCTCTCTCTCTCTCTCTCTCTCTCTCTCTCTCTCTCTCTCTCTCTCTCTCTCTCTCTCTCTCTCTCTCTCTCTTTCTCTTTCTCTTTCTCTTTCTCTTTCTCTCTCTCTCTCTCTCTCTCTCTCTCTCTCTCTCTCTCTCTCTCTCTCTCTCTCTCTCTCTCTCTCTCTCTCTCTCTCTCTCTCTCTCTCTCTCTCTCTCTCTCTCTCTCTCTCTCTCACACACACACACACACACACACACACACACACATGTCATTTCCCTCGCATGCCGTGCTCAGTAGGCACCCATGACCATGCACCTGGACACGAAATGGCTTGTCTAAACGATGTTGAAAGAGCTTTGCGTGGTCATGTTATTGCTTACGTTGTGGCGTGGTTTGGACCACGAATCGGTTTCCCGCAGGCCGGCGCTGCCCGCGATGCCATCCCCCCCAACGGCGACATCCCCAGTACCAACCTGTGCGCTCTGGTGCCCAACCAGCAGCAGCTCTGCGCCTACTACAGCGGGGTGGCCCCCTTTGCCACCATGCTGGCGGCCGACCTGTGCAGTGATGACTGCCAGCAGCAGTTTCCAACCCCCAGGCTCACAGTGGTGCAAACCGCCCGCCTGTGGACACTTGGCTGCGAGGCGGCCAAGCAGGCGTCAGTCCCTGGCGTCACCGCCTTGTGCGATTCCAGTGCGATCTCGGCACCCGAATCAGCTACCAAGTTGACCAATCAGTCAGCTACCGGCCCTGCTGGTGGGACGGCTGCTAGCACGGGCGTCGCTAATGCTGCTGCAGGCGTCACCATCGCTGTGGCTGGTGTCCCTGCTCGTGCATATGCCCCCGCTTCGACTTCGACTCCTGCAACCGATGCCATCCTTACCACGACAAAAAGTGCCACTTCTGCAGCTAGTAATCCTGTCATTCGCTTGCCGGTGCCTTCCGTGTCGTCCTCGTCGGCAGACACTGCCAGCGCAGCGACCCCTGCGCGCGTGGCCACCGACCGCCTCACGTCATACCCGGGAGCTTCCAAGGCGCTGCGTGAAGGTGTGCGGCTAGGGGCCGGCCGGCGGATGGGGGCGGGGCTTGGCCCGAACGCTGGCGTGGGGGGAAAGGGGAAGCTCGGCCAGGCAGAGGCAGGGGCAGAGCCAGGGGCAGGGGCAGGGGCAGGGGCAGGGGCAGCGGCAGATGTGCAGGTGGAGGTGGAGACAAGTCAGGAGATGCCGTCGAAGCGAAAGGCCCCACGTCGTGTGCAAGTGGCCAACGTGGCACCACGAGCAGAGGAGTTGGGAGCGCCCGTGGCGACGCAAGAGGCCCCCAAGAAGGGGGCTGAGGTTTTAGGGGCAGCCACAACGCAGCCGCCACCGCCACAGGTGGCACAGTTGGAGTCTCAGGCAGCGGGCGTTGAGGGAGCATTCCCTGAGGTACCTGCTGGTCCCTCAGTCCCAGCGGTCATCAAGTGGGCCCGCAACCAGCGGGGAGGCCGAGCGGGAGGTCAGCGGGGGTCTTTGGTTTCATCGGGGAACGCGCCAGCTGGCAGGCTCCCTGGAGTCGTCAACCCGCATGGGCCCAGGGTCGAGGGCGGCGGCAGTGTGGCTGTGGAGGAGATGGTTCCGGTGGCACCGTCGGGGGTCTCGCAGCAGCCAGGGGGGGTGGCGGGCAAGCCAGCAAGGGTGGCCAGGGAGGGCGAGCAGCCTACTGTAGCTCTACCTACAGTGGTTCCAACTGCTGTAGTTCCACCTGCGTTTGTCCCGCCGGTAGTCGGATCGTCGAGCATGAGAGCTTCACAGGGGCTGGGGTCGACTGGTGCCGATGCGACCGTGGCGATCGCAGCGGGGGACGAGGAGGACGAGGATGGGGATGCGGCATGGGAGGCATACATGGGTTTCTACGTGATGGATGATGATATGTCTGAGGGTGGCTCGACGGAAGAGAATGGAGAGGTGGCAGACCCGGGAGAGGAAGAGAATGGAGAGGTGGCAGACCCGGGAGAGGGAGGGGTGGCAGACGTGGAGGAGGAAGGAGAGGAAGGTGATGTGGAAGATGAGGGACAGGCGGCTGACCTGACCGGCGAGGAACCAACGGCAGAGGAAGTCTTGGGAGAAGGAGAGGAGGGAGAGGCCAGAGGCTTGGATGGCGATGGTCAAGTGGAGGAGGGAGATGTGTCGTTGTATGCGGAGGACGCAGGCACCATAGCAGACGATGGCTATGATGTCGTGGGTCCCACCGATGGGTCTGGCTATGAAGGCTTTGAGTTTTGGGACGGGGGAGACAATAGGGTTGAGAATGAGGCTGGATCAGTAAGCAAGGCGGCTTGACAGGCTGATCTGTCTATATAAAACATGGATCTGATCATCCCCGATGCTAGAACTGTGGATTGTGTAGGTCTCAACCTCGAATGTATGAGTTCGAAAGTACGGAGATTGTGTGAGGGATTGGTCAGGCAGTTTACCCTCAATGGCCTAGTAACCTTTGGTTTATATTGTTGCCTTTCAAGTATTGGAAAGTCACTTGGATGCTTGTTATGTTAGCATACTAGAAAATTCAATGTGCTCTGTGTTTTGTGCACATGATTGCTGTGTGTCCTTTTCTAAAAATGAAAAACTTATATCAGATCGAATTTCATTCATGTCATTCAAATTCACTCACCCGCCCGCCCGCCCGCCCGCCCGCCCGCCCGCCCGCCCGCCCGCCCGCCCGCCCGCCCGCCCGTCCGTCCATCCATCCATCCATCCATCCATCCATCCATCCATCCATCCATCCATCCATCCATCCATCCATCCATCCATCCATCCATCCATCCATCCATCCATCCATCCATCCATCCATCCATCCATCCATCCATCCATCCATCCATCCATCCATCCATCCATCCATCCATCCATCCATCCATCCATCCATCCATCCATCCATCCATCCATCCATCCATCCATCCATCCATCCATCCATCCATCCATCCATCCATCCATCCATCCATCCATCCATCCATCCATCCATCCATCCATATCCATCCATCCATCCATCCATCCATCCATCCATCCATCCATCCATCCATCCATCCATCCATCCATCCATCCATCCATCCATCCATCCATCCATCCATCCATCCATCCATCCATCCATCCATCCATCCATCCATCCATCCATCCATCCATCCATCCATCCATCCATCCATCCATCCATCCATCCATCCATCCATCCATCCATCCATCCATCCATCCATCCATCCATCCATCCATCCATCCATCCATCCATCCATCCATCCATCCATCCATCCATCCATCCATCCATCCATCCATCCATCCATCCATCCATCCATTCATCCACTGAATTTGCTCATATTTGCAAGCATAAGAGTGGCCTGCGCAATCTGCTCCGCCACTGGGGTGTTTATGGGCAAGTTAGAAGGCATTTTACTTGATATATATTAAAAAATATAATTACTTACATCAGAGTAAAGGCACCCACGTAAAACTAAACAAAGTCAACGCTTTAACAAGGGATACCACGACAAAACAACTATACGGCAGCCGGCATGGGACACACTTGATATATATATTAATAATATAATTACTTACAGCAGAGTAGAGAGCACTTGATATATATATTAAAAATATAATTACTTACAGCAGAGTGAAATCACTCAAACCAAAGCAAACGCCCAGCTATAAACCTATATACAGAGCCATGTCAAAGCTCTATACTACGATAAGACCAATGGAAACGCCTAACGGGAGGAACCTAATAGCCCTGCTGCACCGCAAAATCAGCCCGCGTACGGCGGAGCATGATGTCCGCCATGGCCCGAGTCAGCGCCACCGACAAGCGCTGACGCCAATATGACGTCCAGGTCCGCGCCGACCATGGGGCCCGCTGGCCCTCCAGGTCCAGCCGGTCCTCCCGGAGCCGGCAACACTCCTTGAAGAAGGCGGAGGTCAGGGGCCCCATGGCCCCAAACTCCTCCAGGACAAAGGGCACCACACGATGGTGCCCGACGTCGCCGTAGGCCAGGAGCTTGGCCCGCTCCGCCCGGTCCGCCGTGTAACCTGCCGTGAGGGAGGCCCCAGCCACGTGGCTAAGAGCCAAGGGCCGCGCCACCGAAACGTCAATAAGCAGATGCCGGCCACCCCCCTCAAAGTCCAGCACCACGATGTCAGGCCGGTGGTTGGGGGAATAGAAGGCAGCGCTTGATATATATGAGACCCTTGCGGAAGATGACAGCGGCTGCTGCCTGACATCGCACGCCTTTCTCGACTCCTAGGACTCCTTGTGTTGCTCCTGCGCCAAAGGGCTATGTATCTCATGGGCCATTGGGCTAGATGGGCTTTGGGCTGACGGCTTGGTGGAAGGATGGGGCACGGGGGCCAGGGGCCTAGGGGCCCAGGGGCTAGGGGCCTATAGGGGTTAGGGGCCTCTAGAGGGGCTAGTGAGCATGCATTGGGGCTCGGGGCATGAGGACACATGCCACGCTTACGCCATTTCCGAGCCATATGTAGGCGTCCTACATGCCATCGTGCTTACTCGGGCTCAGTTGTCGATGTGGGGTACGGACATTCATACGTGCGATGTTCTACGGTTGCTGCGTAGTCACTGATTTCCTGCGCAGGGCTGCGGCCATCCCATGCACTGAGCTCAGATGGTGCCCTATTAAAAAAAAAAAAAAATTATAACATGACTCCGTTGGGAGATTAGCACATATTCCTTGCTGGATGGATGGAGGTGGGCGAAGCCGCAGAACCGAACTAAGCTGACTCTAATCTAATCTAATCTAGATAGACAACCCTAACTACTCTACTCAGCAAAGCGCCCCTTCCTCTTGGGGGGAGGGGGCTTCCCCACAGGCCGGGCTGGCATGTGAGCCTGGACAATCCTCGCCACCTCTTCTTGTTCTGCATAGCAGTCCAAGCAAGAGAGAGGGAGTGATGCGGTGTTCAAACTTAGCTGCATGGGACCACTAGGTCGGCCAGCAATAGTTGTGTGTAGTTCATGGCAGGTTTACCCAGCTTTCTAGGAAGGTCCTTGGGGCCATGCCAGGTCAGGATATGCCGCCCTGGTTGGCCAAGCCACTGGGGGCCGGCCAGACCAAGGGCGGTGTCTACCTGACTGGTGCGAGCAAGATCTGTCCTACGAGTGCTATCCAACGCTGCCTAATCTCGTCCTATGAAGTTGGCTGTATATTCCTGTTCCCGTAATGTGGTACACGGTGCTGGCTTTAATTCCACATGGTTCTTCATCGACTTTTAGTTTACCAGAAGACCATCTAAAGAAGCCATCGAGCGATAGACCAGCTATCCACACGGCACATGCCGCGCACGGCGAAGAAGACAAGGCGTCGATTTTCCACCCTTGCTTCCAAGTCCCGGGCAACTCGCTAAAATTCCTTGTATAGATCGAATATTGCTTTCAAAGTCTGAACAAAAAGCCTGCCTAAATATATATCATTATGGCCCCTTGTGAAACGCCACTAAGAAAAGATGAAGGAAAACTGGGGGTCCACATGACTTGTAAGTTAGTACTTGCGGGTCATGCGCATGGGCAAGGCAGTGAGTACTATGCTAATCTCATTAGAAAATAATTACACGAAAGTTCAAATATCGTCTGCATCATGCCTCAACCATATAGACACTCGAGGGGCATATAATACTCATCCGAGCTGTCCTCTAGGATACTGATGGCAGACGAGGCGGTAGTGTAGCGGCTATCCTCAGGGACAATAACCTTCAGCTGCGGACTTCTACCGTGGCTAGCAATGGGCCGTGGGGCCAGTGGGGAGAAAACAGGAGCATGCCCCTCAGGTTCAGGTGCTTATCGCAGGCAGCATCCCATTTCTACTTGTCAACCATATGCGGGCGCGGGGTACAGATAGTCCTAGAAGTCCTGCATCCTCAAGCAGTTGTGTCACGTAGGTCCGGGACGTGCCGCTTCGGTGCGGGGCGCGCACAAGTTTGCCAGTGGGTTGCGACGTGACAAGGGGACCCTGCCATAGGACGAGGTGTCTACCGGGTTGGCCACTCTTAAGCCCCCCGGCAGGGCCCACATCGATATTCACCTGGTCTGTGCGCGCAAGATGGCCGGCAAAGACTACTTGACAGGCCGTGACACTGCGACGGACACCCGACCAACCACCTCCTTGCCCGGTGCTCCCTGGACGCGCGCGCGCAGCAGCTGGAGGCAACGCTCCTCAATCTTTGGCAGGCCCGACTCGTGGGTCATCATGTCCACCATTTCGTGCTCCATCTGCCCGGGATGATGCGATGACGTAAGCGACGATATGAGCGATGATGTTTGGGATGGTATGGGTGGAGGAAGATGTGATGACAAGCGTAATGAGTACACGTGTGATGATAAGCGCAGTAACATGCGTGATGACATGCGCGATGACAAGTGCAATGACATGTGTGATGATGACATTAGCAATGACAGGTGTGATGGCGTGAACAATGGCATGCAAACGACGCAAGTGATCGCAATTGTGATGGCACGTGGGATGACGTGTGTTAGGGAGTACACGATGCGATGCAGTGGCGGATACAAATGGGGATGGCTACACTGCGACTCTACATGGTGTGCGCGCCGCCTGCACGAAGTAAAACCGCAAGCCTCGTATGGTCGAAAGAATTCAGAATACTACATATATAGGAACCACGGGATAAAATTGTTAGAACCGAACTATCCATGGTGTGGGTCATGCAATGCAGCATGTGGCATGTGGCATGGGCCATGCAATGCTGCATGTGGCGTGTGGCATGGGCCATGCAATGCTGCATGTGGCATGCGGCGTGGGTCATGCAATGCAGCATGTGGCATGTGGCATGTGGCATGGCTTGTGCAGCAGCCTCCATCAGTAGAATCCATCACTAGGATACCGCATCTGTCAGGCTGGCCTCTTCCCCTGCTACTCCTACTTTCTTCCCCCCACCTCCGCCTTCTTTCCCTCCTTCCCCCCCCACTCACTCCCCGCTCACCTTGACGGCATCCGTGGGCGCGCCCGCGGTCATCTGCTGCTGCATCTGCATCATGCGCAGGTCGTCTACCTCCATGCTGTCGCCAAAGACGAGCGAGTTGACGCCGCGCATGCCAAACAGGTTGAGGAAGTACCTGCACGCACCCGGCACGAGGGTTTGCACCCGCAACCCAAGCATGCACACCCAATAGCGCACGCATGTAAGTTTGTGAAAGCGGCGTAAAAGCGTGCTCCAAGGCACTGTGACATGCGGCCAAAGCATTCACATCCAACAGAATAAGAAAAAAAGAAAAAACGCGAGAAAAAAAGGACATTTTTGCACAAACATTTGCACGCGAGATAACGCCACATACGTGCGTGCCATGTCTGCAGGTTTATAATGTGGTTACCGTGAAGGGCGGTGGGTGTAGGTAAACATGTGTGCAAACAAGTGAGTCTCATATTCGACCCGGCATGGAAATGAGCGGTAGCACGGTGGTCTATCCAATAACACCTGCATGTGACCAAGTGATTCTGGCCTAATTGCATGAAGGATCCCGTGCCATACTCCCCAGCCCACGTTCCATACAGCAGCGTGATCTGCCCTTGCGGTGACGCACCTTCAAATCCCATGCTCCAAGGCAACCGCGTGCTGGCACACTGCCTGCCGACTACACAATTGCATACAACACACCTGCCTAGTACCTACATTCCTGCTCGCTACATGCCTGCCCGCTGAAGCATCGCATGGCACTAGTACGTGACGTGCTTGAACTGCGGCTGTGTCGCACAACCACACCCATCAGCAGCCATTGCTCGCGGCTACATGAGGATCACGCCGCACCAGGGTGTGGATATCCAGCACCAGGGTGTGATCGCGGCTCCACGTGGATCACGCACCAGGACAGGCTGCTGACGTAGGTCACGTCGATGGCGTGGATGTCCACCCCGCGCTGCAGCATCTGGCGGAAGCGGTTGGTGAGGGGGAAAGGGATCTTGGCTGTGGGCACGGGAGCGCGGGAGAGCGGAGAAGGGAGAAGGGAGAAGGGAGAGGGGAGAGGGGAGAGGGGAGAGGGGAGAGGGGAGAGGGGAGAGGGGAGAGGGGAGAGGGAGAGGGAGAGGGGAGAGGGAGAGGGAGAGGGGAGAGGGGAGAGGGGAGAGGGGAGAGGGAGAGGGGAGAGGGGAGAGGGGAGAGGGAGAGGGAGAGGGGGGAGAGGGAGAGGGGAGAGGGAGAGGGGAGAGGGAGAGGGGAGAGGGGAGAGGGGAGAGGGGAGAGGGGAGAGGGGAGAGGGAGAGGGGAGAGGGGAGAGGGGAGAGGGGAGAGGGGAGAGGGGAGAGGGGAGAGGGGAGAGGGAGAGGGGAGAGGGGAGAGGGAGAGGGAGAGGGAGAGGGGAGAGGGGAGAGGGGAGAGGGGAGAGGGGAGAGGGAGAGGGGAGAGGGGAGAGGGAGAGGGAGAGGGAGAGGGGAGAGGGGAGAGGGGAGAGGGGAGAGGGGAGAGGGGAGAGGGGAGAGGGGAGAAGGGAAAAACAACCATGGCTGCTGCGTGATCATCAGAGACGGCCCATCATCAATCATAAGCGGCCCATTATTGACAACCTACGTGTCGTTGCAAGCAGGCCAAGGGCGGCTTGGAGCACAAGCTGCGAGACCACGGCCACATAGAATCTAAGGCCATCCACACAGGGCAAGCACACCAAATCAGAGGCCATGCACATAGGACAGAGCAGCCGACCAGCACCCACACGATACTACGATATAACAAATAACGGATGCCACCAGCCAACCTCCCTCAAGAAGCAGACCATGACGGGAGGCCAAAGAAGCTAAACCACAATGGCAGGCCACAGCGCACCCCTCCCTGCCTCCTACCTGTGTGCTGTCGCACAGAAAGGCAACCCACACGCCGGCCTTCTCACACCTATCCCCTGCGGTTCCCACCCACTGCCAGGGGCAGAGGAGATGCGGAAGCAAGCAGCGGGCATGATCGCCCAGCCAAGCGACAGGGAGCAAGCAGCGGGCATGATCGCCCAGCCAAGCGACATGGAGCAAGCAGCGGGCATGATCGCCCAGCTAAGCGACAGGGAGCAAGCAGCGGGCATGATCGCCAAGCCAAGCGCAAGGGAGCCGCGACATCGAGAAGAGAGAGTAGACGTTTCCCCCACGATTGCCGTCTCTGCGCACCCACCCAGTGAGGATCGAGTACATGCCACACTCTGCAAGCCATGCAATCGAGCACCACGCCTGCGCCGCATGACGATCCCTTGACTGCCCCTTCCACGTGCACCCTGTGCACATCAATCACATGCACACACCCATCACACAATCTTGACAAGAGAATAAAGCACATTGCCACATGTCCTTGACAAGAACATTTGGCAAGCATGTGCGCCCGCGCACGCACCCATCACGAATCCGGAGAAGAAGAAGTTGATGAAGCCGCCCAGCAGCAGCTGCGCGGGCAATGGAGGTGGCGGGGGGGAAAGGCGAGCGTACGGATGAGGCTAGAGGTCAGGCTCCCACACGCTGGAGGCATAGCTTAGGTTCCACCTCTAGGGTTAGGAGTCCAGGGACAAATGGAATGAGCTGGAAAAATAGGGGCAGTCCAACCAGGTGCACACCTGTCGTGGCAGCGGCACATGCTTGTCCACACACATGGGAACCCACAGGTGGCTGGCTCGTCATCCTGTCCCACTCTCTCCTGTTCCCCTCCCCTCGCACACCACACACATGCTTCACGACACTTTGGATGAAAAACTTTTGGGCACTCGACAGAAATGACTTTTGAGCACTATGCAGAAAGATACGATCACAAACTTCCGCCAGACAAGATAAACTTTTGAGCACTAAAAGTGCCCCTTGGTGACCATCCCTCTTCCTTTCCCTGGATGCTGCATGACAGATGAATGCAGGAACACTGGACGCAAGTGTTTCGCATCTCGATGCCATGAGTTCCCTCCTTTACCCCCACCCCCCACCCCCCTCTCCAGCCCCGCCACTAGGCACCTCCCCCTCTCTCTTCCCACCTGGCTACCCCTGACCCCTGACCCCCCCTTACCTCACTATTCCCTCAACCCCCCCCTCACCTGGCTGCCAATCATCGAGAAGTTCTTCTTCATCATGTCCATCATCATGTTCGGGTCCTGCATCATCATCTGCTGTGGGTTCAGCTGCTTCCCATCAGCCTTTAGAGCGCCTGTGTCCTGTGTGTGGGGGGGAAAGCATGACAAAAGTAGGGGGGGAAGAGGGGAGCCGTATGTGTTAGGAAGGGGTTGAGCGCGCCTGTGTTGTGTAACAGGGCGGGGGGTATGAGCATACGTAGGTGGGGGGAAGAACAGAGTGAATTAAAAAAGGTGCAAGCACACCGGTCTCCTGCAGCAGAGGGGGCAGGAAGGGGAGGAGAAAGGGCGAGGGTGCGCTTGGTGGGGGAGAGAGAAGGGGCGCAGCCGAAAGGGTTCGAGCAAACTGGTGTACTGTAGTAGGGGGGCAGGGAAAAAGGGGGGGGAAGCGGGGTAAGGAGCTGGGGAAGTAGAACTTGGCAGGTGAGAACGGAAGGAGCGGGGGGGGGGGGGGGAGAAGTGAGTTACAAGGCTTAAAACGCCCATGCCCTGGAAACACACTGGGGGGGGGGGACAAAGGAGGGACTTAAGGGGAATAGGTGAAGATGAATTTCGTTGGAGGAGGGGGAACGTGCTCGTGTCATACACACAAAGGAGCGTAGTAGTAGGGGGAGGGGGGTGGGGAGGGTAAAAGCGGGTGCGGGGGTGGCTCCATGGCGCTCGCGTCGCGCTGATATCCAAACGATGGGAGAGGCCGAAGGTGGGGGAACGAGGTGATGAGGGGAAGGGCTGTGTGCGGAGGGCTGTGTGCGAGGGAAAAGTGGAGGGGTGTGGAGGGAAAAGAGTAGGTGCATCCGTGGTGCGTGCACACGTGCACACATACCGTGGTGAGCTGCGGGGGACGTGTGGGGTTGAGCTGTAAAGTGGGAAACACTTAAGCGTGTATAAGGGCGTGGGAGGGTTCCCGCGGAGCGATTGGAGGGTGCCGACTCGGACGAATGGGGCACAAGCGGATACAAGGGGTGGGGGATAAGTGGGTGTAAGGGGCGGGGCTCAAGCGGGTATAAGGAGTGGGAGGCATGCAGGCGTAGGGGGCAGGGAACAGCGCCAGCAAGCTCCAACACACGCTCTGTTCTCAAATCTCTTGTGCAATGATGAGCAATGTCCTTGAGAGCGAGAGCGAGCGAGCGAGAGAGAGAGAGAGAGAGAGAGAGAGAGAGAGAGAGAGAGAGAGAGAGAGAGAGAGAGAAATATGCAGCTTGAGAAAGCAAAAAACGCATTTACAGTAGGACGCCTGATGGGCTGAGCATCCTGGGACATGCCCGCGTTCTCTTGGCAGGGTGCTCCAACCAAATCTGATCTCTACAGCATGTCCGTAGAACATGCTGGTTGCATTCTCACGAGAATGTTTTGCTCATTGCAGGGACAAGTAGGCACTGACGACGAGCATGAAAAAGGAACCGTTTGCCCACCTTGTTTACGAAGAAGTCTTTTCGAGCCAGAAAGCCTTGCAGGGATATGAGGCCGTACCCCCTTCGAAGCCATCGGGCCCTGAAAATGGCTTGGCTGTACAGGAAATCGCCGGCAAAAAACGAACGCCATGTTCCGAGTTCCATCAACAGCCTTATAACGAGATTTGTTGGCTCCAGGGAAAGGAATTACGTGCTAGTGCAGAATTGAAGAAAGGAAGCTGTAGACACTGACGCCAAGCCAGCTCACCCTTCCCGCACAGACTTCGTCTCCCCCCCTTTCCGTTCCGAATGCATAAGCTTGGCTAGGTTATTGCGAAGGACTCCGACAAGGAAAACTACAAGTGGAATGGGAATCAGGACCCAATTCCTAATCTGCTCATCCAGCATAACTTCGCCCCCCATTTTGGTTGATCCGAAGTCTGGATCGCAAGAAAATATGCACGCGTCGCCGTCACTAAAATCTTACAAAAAATTCCCTCCCGAGGTCCAAGGTTGTCAAGACAGGGAAATAAACGAGGATGTCACAGCAAACGGTGCATGCATCACCAACGAGCCCGGTATGAATGCCCTATCTGTCAAAATATTCCCGATAGCGTTGAGACCTTGCGGCTGCACAGGCAACAAAGGCAGGAACCAGCGTCAGGTTGCTGCCCACTTTTCAAAGCGTAATGAGCGAATTAAATGTAATGAATAATACGTCGGCTGATACGGGTCGGAGGCCTGCCTGTCTGGCCTGAAATTGAGGTACGTGTTTTTCCTTCGTGGAAAAAGTCTCAGCGTGTTCCATCAGCTCCCGTGCATGCCTCCGTCGCGTGCCTCCGGCTTCAAGTCGGTTGCTGGTGTCGCACCGCGCACGATACGCCGTCGCGGCTACTACATGTCGTAGTTGTTTTCCGTCACGAAATTCATATCTCTGGCCGTAGGAAGTCGCAACTGCTTAGTAAACATCTTGGGATTGAACCTGATTGAACTTGATTGAACGGAAAAAATAAAATTGAACTTACTGACTGAATTCCGTAGTCGGGGTGTCAGCAGACATGTGTAGCTTGTGTCACTGGACCCGAGTGGGACCAGCGCTACAATGGTCACGAGTGTATTTGACGCACAGTTCCAGGTAAATAGGTGTACGTTTATTCCAAATATAGCCAATAGTTAATCCCTGCTAAGCCTAGGGTACCAAGATGTCAGTGGCTATTAAGTATTTGACGCACAGTTAACATGCAAGGCAGCTTGCCAGGTGGCACCTGTCATGCCATGCCAAGCCTTGCCCAGCCATGCTGGACTGCCAGTGCCATCTTCTCCATGACACGGTGGAAGGCCCAGGTCACAGGCCCAAACCAGGTCTCTGGAGACTTTTTAGGCTCAAGTGGACTGCGAAGAAAATAATTGCAGTTCCACCAAGGTTCCACCATGGTTCCACCCAGGCCAGGTTCCACCTACTGGCATGTTCTAGGCTAGGCGAGGTCTCGGTACGATATATATGCGAGCCATTGGATGCAATCGCCTTTCTTCGCGTTGCCCCGAGTTCAGATAAATGATATTGAAGGCGGACAAAAAAAACTTATGTTATACGCGCCTTGGAAAACGCCATTGAGAGCCAGGGTCAGCTTAAAATTAAGATACAAATAGCTGGGATTCGCGATGGGAAATTCCTTACCTTCAACCAAATGATAGTAACAAGTTGGCCTGGTACCGAGGTTCAACTGCTTTACCCACGATTGTATGTGTAAACCACGGCGCCCGGTGGACACAAAATGCTCAGAGGATTATAGGACCCCGTCACACGCGCGATGTCACGACCTTCCCACAGTTAGTGTGCCAAAGTCGTAAACACGGCAGTGTCGCATCACCGGATTGTTCAGCCGGAAGTAGGACACCATTGCTCCAATGGCGACTTTAGGAACGCAACGAGCGAGCGGGATAGTGAAACGAGGGCCCCGCATTCTGGCCAGATAAGACGCGATGTCGCTGTGGTGCCTTTAATTGGATTCATCGAAGATGTCCACGTTTGGGCCAAAGCAGGGGCCTACAAAGCAGACGGGCGCTCTTTCCAAGGAGACCACATCACTTTTAGAGGGGATGCTAAGCACCTCCAACCTGAGTCGTCTGGCTCAGCAGCAGATTTTGGATAATGCGAAAAGAACAGGTTTTTTGCCGTCCATTCCCGCCGCACAAAAACCTCAGCGCTCGGCATCCGCGGAAGCAGCTTCCCGGCAGCGGATGGCGCGGGAGCGCCTGCTAGCACAAAACACTGTCAACCTCCGAGCCACCACGGCCACCTTCAGTGGCATCCGGCTGGAGCATCAGATTAAGTCCAGCCCCGATTTCGAGCGAGAACAGTACAGGGGGGGGCCAGGCGGCCGGAACAACGAGGCAGAAAAAGAGAGGCTCGCTCAGGTCATGGAGAGGAAAGGGAAGACGGCCGCTGAGCTCGAGGCGATGCTGGGCAAGCCCGCGCGGCCCAAGGCGAAAGGGCCCGTGTCGCTCCCCACAAAGGATGAGCGTATTGATGAGCTGCTACAGGAGGTGGAAGAGCGGCGGGAGTTCTTGGAGGAGATGATTGCAGCTGGGCGGGGCCACTTGTATGAGGCCAAGATTAAATCAGAGATCAGCCTTCGCTTGGCAGAGCTCAAGAGGCTGGGGGTCTCTTGACACATCCTTTGGCTTGGGGTGTCAAAGAAGACGAGCTCGGGGTCTTTTGATAACGAGGCTCTTGCTCGGGGTCTTGTAAATGGGCCCCAGCATCGGGTGGAGTCAGAGGTTCACATATGTGGGGTCAGGGGCTTGCAGACTTGAGGGAAGCATGGCCTTTCTGCCAACAATCCGATTGGTGATCCTTGTGCATAGATAGAATCTATTTATTTGTAAGGTAGGGCCCTAATCCCTGGACATCGTTGACACATGGTCGCAACGCATGGGAAGCTTAGGGCCGTGGAGCGATCTCTTAGGGCACATGCTTGATCGGTGATGTGGTTAACCGAACCATTAGGTCAAAGCATATGAGCTTATCGAGGTTTTGGCTCCATGTTTCGGTGAGGTCAGGAGCTTTCAGAGAAACACGATGTATGATGGTTAGAGGAACATGTGCGAACGGTAGTAACACAAACTTGTCAAAGGCCCGAGACATGGAGCATGGCTCTTTGTTTTGTTGCACTAATGGCTGCACGGCTGGAACGTAGGTAGATGGTATGTCCAGACCTGATAATTTGTCATGTGGTCATGTGATAATGTAAATATTTGCATGCTGTAACTTGCCCCTCAGTGGGATATTGTTTACAAATTAACCGACCTACATGTCAGATTTCAGCCTTAAATTTGGATTCATCGTCTCTTTGTTATTTGGATTCGTTGAATGCAGTTCCATTGGGAAGTCGTGGGGCAGTTACCTTTGTGATGTGGGATTCTAGAAACATTGTACTGTGATTGTGATGCTCGTTTTAGTTGGATCCACATGTGCAGTTTATCACGCGCATGCATGCGTCCATCTTGATTGCAATATCAAGGACACAACGAGCGCGAGCGCACGCAACAATTCTGAAGGATCTAGACCACGGTAGCTCGATCTAGCTTACTGTTATCTTGTCCCTACATCATAAAACTAGGCGGAGCTACTTATCAAGGAGACAACCAGTATGTACTCTCGAGTAATTTAAGTAGTCGTTTACACTTGGAGCGCCGAGAACGAGTTGACCCACCCGGACCGTCATGAATAAGCTGCGCTTATCGATCCTCTTTAGTGGCTTGCTTTGCACCTCGACCGGTCCAGTCTAAAAAACTGTTCTAACTCTTACCAACTATCCTGAATATTCAGTAATCTGGTTGTCTCTTTGATAGGTCTAGTGAGTGTTCACTAGCTGCAGACGGAATCGTCCAGCTGGCCAGCCTTATAGAAGTCTGTCCACTAGTAAGAGCTTCTCATTCTAGCCGCGGCGGCAATTCAGAACTATCTCTTACAGTATATAGTTGTCTCACTTAAAATTCAGAACTGTCAGTGTAGCGCATGAATCATTTCAAGCATACTAGGATTTGATGACCTGTCCATGCCGTAAACTTCAGCCGGCCTTTAGCTTGCTGTTTGCGACAATCCCGGGGCGAATGTGTACCGGGGGTGGGGGTGGGGGTCCGCCCCCTCCCCGGCCCCCGCCCCCCCTGCTGAGGGGGGAGGGAAAGGGTTGAGGGTCCAACCCCCCCCAACCCCCAGGGTCTCGGTTGAGGGGTAGGTGCGGGTTGAGCCCCCCCCCCTTGCCCCTCTTATGTACTTTGAAAGCAGGGGAAATAGGGGGGGGGGGGGACGACCACGCCACCCCCTGGCCTACAGGTTGAGGGGTAGGGGCGGGTTGAGACCCCTCATTCCCCCCTGCCCCACCTCGGGGGGGGGGGGGGGGGGGGGCGGGCGGGTTCTAACTGCCCCCCCCGGCCCCCCACCCCTGCTCCGGTAGGCCGGGGGGGGAGGGGGGTAGTGGACACTCGCTCCGGGATTGTCGCAAACAGCCAGATAGGGACTTAAATATTCTGGCTAGAACTCGTATTAGTACAAGTAGAGATGCTTGTAGTGTTTTTTGTCCATGGCGCGGGCGACCGGGCAGGATCGGCGGCCGGCGCCCGGTCACCACCGGCTCCGTGGCTCAGCGGCCAAACTTCATTCTGCTGCCCGGCGTCACCTCTTGACCAAAGATTTAGATTGATCTGTCGAGCAGGCTCTGTTGTCGAGCAGCAATAATAATTGGCTAATTGCGCATTGCGGATGTGATGCACAATATCGAGGAGCAGGAATTCCTGCTGCAGGTGCTTTTTGAAAAAGGCCTCGGCTTTGACAAGGGTTTTTGGTGGGCAACGATGTGGAGCACTCTTGCATGGAAGATGGTGCAGTAGATTGACAGAAGCAATTATGGAGGGCGGTACCGGAACCAGCAACGTCTCTAGCAAGCCCACCGAAGAACGGGAGACAGTGCCCCCTTTTACTTGCTGGGAGAATGTAGTGCGACCCACAAAATCCACCGACTATGATAACTTCCTCGCACTTGGTGCCAAGGCGTCCATTGTTATTGATAGTGGCTCTCACAAATGCCGTGCAGGGTGCGTGGTAAACGCCTGCCTGTTTTTCCTTCCGCCCGTTGCATTCATGTCATGTTATTCTGGCAAGGGAGTAGCCACACCTAGCTCTTAATGAAAACGAGATATGCTATGGGATTGCTTTGAAAGTCTTGGCCCTGTGTCTTTGAAAATCGGGGCTGCATTTCTCTTGCTAAATTGCACGCAGTTGGTCAACGGAGGTCACACCCCGCCTGGAATTCCGGAGCGTTGTTTCAAAGCCACGGGTCAAGTCCGCAGGTGTGGATACAATAATCGGTTTTAGATTGCAGTAGCCATGGCAACATTTGCCTCGGTGTCGGCCCAGGATATGTGCATGACTTGCTACTTTGCGTTTGATGGAATGGAGAGGGATAGGAGTAAGGAACGCGTCCATGCATGCGCGCCTCGGGTGGGTAGGTAGCTTCTTGAGAAGTGATTGGGTTGTGGCGCGGGGGGGAGGACGGGGGAGGGCCCGGGAAAGCAGCAGTAGTAGGGCCGGCAGTATAGGCAGGTCGTCCATGTTTGGCTACGCTGTCGGGCTATGCATTTTCCGAGTTCAAACAATGGTTGGCTACTTATCTTTACATATCAGCACGGAGCTTGTATGATGGAGCCGATTCTGGGGATGGCTCACAGAATCATTCCCGAAATACTTCAGAATTGGCTGGGTCTTCTGCATTGCCAGTGAATCGCTTCTTGCTAGTTCCTCGGGAGCTCTTTAGGCCTCGGCTATTGCTTTTGCTTTCTGCTTCAACGAGGCAAGCAGAGTCCCTGATGCAAGCCCCCATGTGCCACCCGCGGTAGTCTGCCTTGAAAACGGACATGAAAATTTGTCCATCGAAAATGAACATTTTTTTGTCGTCATTTTCTTGTGGTAGCCCATGCCAGCGTGCGGTTAGGTACGGCTGTCCTTTTTCCCTCTCGGCACAAGAATAAAGAGAGCCTTATTCTGGCGCTTGTCTGTCTGTATGATTGGCCGTGTTGGCTGTATGTATGGTTGGCTGTATTGGCTGTAGGTATGATTGGCCGTGCTGGCTGTATGTATGGTTGGCTGTATTGGCTGTAGGCATGATTGGCCGTGTTGGCTGTATGTATGGTCGCTGTATTTGGCTGTAGGTATGATTGGTTGCGCTGGCTGTACGTATGGTTGCCACCCTGCAGGGGAGATCCCGTCCGTCGTGCGCTCATTCCACTTCTTGCTATCACAGAGGTGTTGACAGCTGGTGCTGAGGTGGCTGTGATGACCGTCGCATGGCAGTCCATGGGATACCCTTCATTCACTCCATGACATACAGCCATTCCTGCGCGAAGTTAGATTCGCCGCCAAATTCTCAGCGTCCTAACTTAACGCGGGGACGTAGGCTTAGCGGTAGAATTAGGCTAGCAGCCCACCCCCTCCTCCTCTCACGGACTTCTATACGGAAATTGACAGCTCTCGTCAAGCCCGATCCAGCTGCAGCATGGAAGTGTCCAAAATCCATTTCTGGCCAGATATTTTGCAAAAGGTGGGTGGTCAGGTACACGCTGCCAATGATCTGGGCGTCGTAACTTATTGTGGGGCCGTAACCTTAAGAATCGGAACTTAACACGGGGATGGCTGCACCAGTGCTGTATCCATGCTTCATCTGATTCACGCCGACGTGATATCCATGTTTTCGCCGGAAATGATGTCCAACCCTGGTGGTATCCATGTTTTCGCCGGCGGCATGCATGCCAGGGCCTGCGTGGGAGACCGTGTGCAGCGTGGGCAAGCACACCCTCGTATTCTCACACTGGTGTTGACAGCTCATGCCAACAGTGGCTGTGACATCATTGATGTCATGACTTTACTCGGCCCCAACGCCATCGTGACAGTGGCAATCATTTCACATGGCACAATGTACACCACTTAGCAATATGCGCACGTGAACCGTCGGATGGCACGGCATGCCGCTGATGCCCCTGTGACTGCAATGCACCCATCCGAGTGCATCGATCGTCCTACCGATGCTGCAACCCCCCAGGCGAGACGGCATCTATCGTGGGCGAGTACGACCTGTCCGGCGGCCGCGGCTTTGACTTCTCGCGCTCCTCCATGCGCTCCGCGTTTGATGGCAACGTGGTGTACCACCACGACACGCAGGAGGCGGTGCGTTGCAGAACTAGCGTGTAGAATAGAGTCGCGTGAGGGGGGGGATGTCGTCCAAGTAGTGAGAGCGGGTGGCGTACCACCACAGTACGCAGGAGGCGGTGCGTTGCAACTAGCTTGTAGAATAGAGTCGCGTGAGGGGGGGGGATGTCGTCCAAGTAGTGAGAGCGGGTGGCGTACCACCACAACACACAGAAGGCGGCAGAAGGGTTGTAGCACCAGCGTGTAGTCTTGTTGTTGTAGCACTAGCGTGTGGAAATAGAGCAGCATGGGACGGGGTGGTACCACCACGGCACGCACGGGGGGGTGCGTTTCAGCATCTTTTTTTAAGAAATTTGCATCGAAGGAAGGGGAGGAAGAGGAATCAAACCTAAGGAAGGGGAGGGCCAAGAGGGGGTAGCGTGGGTGAATGAAAGCAGGGAAGGGATGGGGCGGCCGAGGGGGGAGAAATCTCAATGGAGGAAGAATTAAGCTGGCCATGGGGTAGGAAAACTCAATGAGGAAGAGCTAAGCTGGTTGGGCCTGTCTGGCTGCTTACATTGACCAGAGGCTTTGCGTATCTTGGTGCACTAGTGCCGAGGTGCACGGTGTCGCCCATCTTGCTCTCTGTTGTGTTGACCTTGCCCTGCCATGTGTGAGCAGCCGCACCATTCGACCTAGACGACGCCCACGCATCGAGAGTGCCCCTTCCCAGGCATCATATAGCTCATTTTAGTGCCGACCCACTTGTTCATACCTCGCAGCATACTATAGTTTCATGCCAGCCGATCCTCTCTGCGTGGCCTATGGGGTTCTCTGTATGGGGTAAAGTGCCTGCTCATGCGTGCAAACGAGCAAATGTGCCGATTTGTCGAAGGTGCCTCATAATGTCCTTTTGATATGGTTTATCAGGTAATGCTAGATAATGGTTGGTAATTGCTTCGCTAGGTAATGCTAGGTCATTGCTTGGTCCTTGCTAGGCTATGCGATTTTATCAATGCTGCATTGGCTGGGCCAAGCCAATCATTGGTGATTGACTTGTGGAGCGGTAGTTTGTCTAGCTGTTGCTTCAGCTGCCCATGCCGCTATTCTCTAGCCACCGTTCCTAATGCTGCCATTCAGGTTCTTGTCGCTGTATCTGAACATGGCAGTGTGCAAGCCATGTGCTGGATTACATGATCCGCTTGGTGAGATCCCGCCACTGGTGATGACGCCTTCAGTCGTGTTTTTGGGCCCTTGCAAATCCTTGAATTTTCTTTTTGCTACGAGAAAAAAAGGAAAAAGACCATAAAAAAGGAAAAAGAAGAAAAGAGTGTTAATATGTTAGGGCTGGCATGGTCTCTCTCTCCCCTTCCGGTTCTGCTTATTTGCTTGTGCCCAGGGACGCGGGCCATTTCGTGATGTTGGCAGGCTCACCACACAGATGGGCATACTTCCTGGAACGGATGCGCATACTCGAGATTATGGCTGTTGCGTGACCTCATGGCGGTCAGACGACCTGATGGCATTTACGACAATGTTATGCGCCGTGTGATGGCCTGTGTTTGTGACATTATGCGGGGCCCCGCGCCTGCCCATAACCTGGGATGTCACCCTCCCATCCCTGGGACAGATCTTCGACTACATCTTTGAGCGGCTGGGCATCACCCAGGACTCGGTACGGATGCCAGGGGCAGATGTGGGGCTGATGGGGATAGGGGGCCGATAGAAGATGAGTGCTTTTGGGTATCTATGGTATTATTAGTTTTTACTATCATTGTAATTTCGGTTTTTGTTATTGCTATTTTTGTACATACGTACTTCACTTGTTTTGCATCAAGCCTGTGGCACTTCCTATAATGCTGGTATATCTGTTGTTTGGAATCCTGACGCGCGATCGCACACTGTTTGGTTTTTCCTTGTCCGAAATGCGATGGCGCTTTGTTGCAAAGCGAAGGATCAGCTTGCCTGGAGACGAGGGCTGGATGATTTCGCTGGCCTAGTAGCAAATTTGTTTGTCAGTAGGGTGTGACTGTCCGGGTGTGGCCATCGATGGCCTGTCTCTCTTTTCCTGGGACTCTGTGTTTGGCAGCCCAGGTGTGCACGGGTTGGAATGTGCGCACATTGCATGGGCACACTTGTATTTCGTGTAAGCATCTGGCTTGTTCAAGCATGATTTATTTTTGTTATTTTTTTAAATAAAGGTTTGCTGCTGTGGAATGGTTTGCCCGGAGGTCAGTCACATGGTTAGGGCTCGTTGGTGGATAATGCAATGCCCTATAAGGCGCTTCTGCCTCATAGGCATAGCAGGGCATGGTACTGGCAGCGAGATAAGCTAATCTGGGTGGTGTGTTTTATGACGTCTAAAATTCTTGGGCCAGTGATGGTAGGGTGATAGGGCTGGTAAGCGAGTACTGGCGGGGTTATTATCGCCAGCTTGACAGATCTAATTGATTCCACCCCCACACACACACCCGCCCCCACCCCCCCATCTCTATACCTAGTCGTAGCCATAACCACCACAAAGCCACATTTCGGGATCACAGTCGCATAATACCGCCGTCACCATGTAATATACCTTTGCTGTCCTTCACCTAGTTATTTGTGTGCACATTCACGTCCACCATACCAGCACGTAGTAGTAATTTAACGCTCATGTTTCCTAACATACTTGCTAACCCACGCAGGTCGTCCAGCCATTTCAGTGGTTGTTAGTAAACATTTAAGCACGTTCTATCAACTGTTTCAATCATGCATCCAGATACGTTGCAGGTGCTGCTATTGATTGCTAACATACCTCATACCATGCACGCGCGCAGGTACTCCACCCGGTGCTTCTGTCCGAGTGCCCGCTCAACCCCTCCCTCGCACGCGCCAAGATCACAGAGATGCTCATCGAGACCTATGGCGTGCCGGCTGTCGGTAGGTGCTTACATAGGATGCATTTATAGGGAGTGATTGATTGCCTGCCGTCGGTATGTTTTTGTGATGCCTGTCTATGGTAGTTTCTACTGTGGGCGTGCCGGCCGTTGGTAGGTACTGTTGGTGGTTAGTTTCTTGTGTGGTTAGTTTTCGGTGAGTATTGTGTAGGGATTGCACTTACAGAGAGATGTGGCAACACGTGGTTCAGATGCTCGTAGATACTACACGGTCCAGCCTGGACACGACCTTCTGACAGAACTTGTGCCAAGGGAATGCACCGAACAGATGTGGGTGACGCTGCAATAGACGACGGACTGGACGGAGCATATAGTGTCGTGGTCTTTGATAAGCAAGCGATGCAAGAAGGGCTTTAATGAAATCGATGTGATAAGAACAAAGACGGGAAAAAACAACTGGCTGATATCAAGCAACTGGCTGATATCAAGACTGTATTTGGCGGCATGTGGAAGGATTCGCTTAATATTGGGGTAAGGAGTAAATGAAATTTGCCGGTATTTAGGATCAATGCGCTTGTCGTGGATAGCAACACGCCAGCCCTTCTCGTTAAGATGCACTGTTGACATCCAAATAAATGCATGACGTAGCGACATTATGCATGTCTGATAAGACCGTGCGCGCAAACCTGGTATGGGAGCTGGATGGAATGCCAGAATGAGTCCATCTAGAACCCAGAATCTATCTGATTTGATTTAACTAAAAAAACAATTACTTCTAGTTATGTCTAGCCTTGTTGGAATAATGTTCGTGGGGGGGAAATCCTCTTTCTTTGCTCCGTCCATTTCAGGAAATAGGTTAGCGTTTCCACCGCGCTCTTCTTCCTTGTGCTCGGCATTTATGCTTCCTCCCCCCCGCGCCCTGTCCCCTGGCAGCCTTTGGCATGGACTGCGTCATGGGGTACACCTACAACCAGGCGCAAGGGCGGTGCGGCCCCGATGGCCTGCTCGTCAGCGTGGGCCACTCGGCGACGCACATCATTCCGGTGCGGCGCCCGCTCTTGCATGATATCAGCATGACTCTTGCATCACAAATACATCAAGCTCTGGATCTTCCACTTTTCAGGCCTGCACTGGCTGTCTAATGGATAAGGGGGTTTTATGTAGTCGAGTGGATGATGTCATCATTGCGGCACGGCCCATTCCTTTATGACAAACACAAACGGTAGTTGACATGCGTAGAGATGTAAGTTTGGTAGTCTAATGCGAGAACGCGATGTTGAGCCTGCTGGTGTCCTTGATAAGGAGCTCCTGTATTTCTAATAATATTGATGTGGGTAGCTAGCATATCTAGTCTTGTCTGTCACAGGTGTGGCGGAAGTGGTGTGAACAGTGGGCTGATTGCGGTGACTCCCGGTGGCCTGTGACATTTCCCATTTGCCAACTTGCAGCTGATGTAGGAAGGCTTGTTAATGCTGCACTGTGGATGACTTGTTCTTGTGAAGGCCCACGAAGCGGTGGGTGTAGCATCCACGCGCTCTGTACCAGCCAGGCTATTTCATGCCATGTTGCCTGCCTGCCACCGTACAGGCGGGTTTGGCTGGTCTGTCACCCTTCCGCGGAGTTTCGTCAACTGGCCTGTCAGTTCTAATTCTTCCAGTGAGATGCAATTGCCATTCCATGATCTCAAGCGTCTTTCCCTTTGTCACACCTTTTGCAAAGTTTTTCCTCTTCATCCCTCTCTTCATCCCATCCCATCCCGGTCCTGTACATGCCTTCCATCACCCCCGCTTTCCATCAACTGAAATCTTTCCAACCTCACGGCGATGCTCCCTGGGTGCCGTCGCCCCCCTGCCAGATGTTGGACGGCGAGCCCCAGCTGCAGTACTGCTGCCGGCTGAGCGTGGGCGGCTACGAGATGTCTGACTTCTTACTGCGCGTGCTGCGGCTGCGGTACCCGGAGCATGGGTGCGTGCGTGCTGGTGTCTGGCTTTTTAAGCCCCGCCTGTCCGTTTCTGCCCCGCCTGTTTAATTTTTGGCCCTGCCTATTTATCCTTGTCCCAACTATCCATTTCTTTTCCGCTGTCTATATTTTCGTGCGTGTTTCTTGCACTAGCATGGCCTTGAATGGGTCGGGAGGGCTGTGGACAGGACAGTCTGTACCTTCAACGCAATATGACCCAAGCGGTGGAGAATGCAGCTGCCCCTAGTTACTCTGGCCGTACTCGTTTGCATTCAGCATGCCTACTCAAGTGTCGGCCATGTGCGTCTTCCCCCCTTACTTGCACTACTCCGCCATGGGCATGCACACACACACACACACACACACACCACCACCACCACCCAACATGTCAACCTTGGCAGCGCCTTCTTCGGTCCTGGCATCGGCTTCATGCGCGCGGAAGAGATGAAGGAGAAGTTCTGTTTCGTGGCGGATGACTACTGCGAGATGCTCGAAAAGTGCACAGTGCGTGGGCACCCCTTCAACATTGTGCGGCCACCCCTACTTACGGGCATGGCACCCCTACCTTGACTTTTATGATCACGCCTACCTACCTAATTAATTAATTAATTAATTAATTAATTAATTAATTAATTAATTAATTAATTAATTAATTAATTAATTAATTAATTAATTAATTAATTCATTAAATACGTGCTCCTGTTGGGGAGTTACGGAGCATTAACCCCGATGGATGGATGGATGAGTGCACCCAATCCTACCGGTCTATTCTATCTATATTCTATCTATTATATTCTATCTATATATTATCTAGAGTGAGCCAGACCCTAGGGGTCTTGCCTAGCATGCTTTCCACGCTTGCTAACACGCGGCTTCCCCACTGGTGGGGGGTCATTGTCCTCTATGACCTGAGCCCACTTGGCCTTGTCCATCATCTTTTTCCAAACCACGGAGAGGCCTAGGCCCCCCATGTCCTCTACGAGCTGCTCCTTGAAAGTGCGGGCCTTGCGGCGTCTAGCATTGCTGGGCCCGTTCCATGTGAGGAGGTGCCCGCCCGGCTGTGCAGGCGCCTACCTAAGGCGTGGTCCTGGCTGGCCACTCCACCCCAGCCTTGGCATTGCACGACCATGCGGTAGGTGGTTAACAACCACTCTCACGCACCATGATCAGCCAGTAAACAGTGCACCTGTTGGCCTTTCAAGCCGCGCATAATTCACGACAGTGGCCAGCGTTCACACCCTCTTCACGGACCTTTCCCACTAAGGTGGCTAAGGTAAAAACTTTCACAGCTTGCTCTGCTACATCACAAGCAGCCCTATCAATTTTTTGGTGGCTTCTTTCCTTCCTGTCCAGCACCCACTTTGTGGCGCGTATGTGCATCCACTGCGTGACGTTTGCATGCATCCACTTTGTGTTGGTAGATGGGACATGAATGGAGCTAGTGTTATTACTGATCTTGCATGCATCCACTGCGTGACGTTTGCGTGCATCCACTGTGTGACCCATGTGTGCAGGGCCAATTCCGGTCGGGAGACAAGGAGGGGAGCCGCAAGATGCAGCTGCCCTTCAACCCAGCTGCCCTCATGCGCGCGGCAGGGCCGACCGAGGAGGTGAGGATGGGAGAGTAGGGCCATGTGCCATGATGGCCATATGCACGGTTTTGGTGAGGATTGGAGCGGAGGACTTGATGCCAAGCGGCACGCATGTAAGTGTCGTTTTGCGGTTTGTACTATTTCTGTATAGTTAATCTGTAAGACAGCTGGAAGTACAGTTCCTGGCCAACCAAGGAGGTATGGCCTTCCCCTTCGTGTCCACCCTTCCAGGCTTTTCTGCACCAGAAGGATTTCTAACATGGCCCTGGTAGTATGAACTCTATCCGTGTATTGTTCGTCAGTATGCACACCTTTGAATTTTTTTTTATTTCTCACGGCGTGCATGACAGTATGGTCTACCTTGGTCACTTGTACCGAAAGATACTTGCATTTTAGTATCATATTTTACGATGCAGCCGTTTGTTTGACTATTGGACGTCCAGCAGGTTGAGGTGTCTGCTGATGTGTTCAGATTTCTCCTTTTCGCAATTCACAGTGCACAGAGTTTTGGGACGCTCAAATGATTCGGTCCACCATCCATGTGTTTCAGCAGGTGCCATGCACTTGGGTGCCCACTTGTAAAGGAGGTCCCCTTGGAAGGCAACATTATCGCAAGCCTTGAAGGGGTTGCCTTGCCAAGCCGTAGGGCTCCCTCCTGTACCTGCAGGATCAGGTGGGCCTGGTGCAGGATCAGGGCTCGCCAGCAGTTCCTGTTGTGCTTGCTTTGTCGTCAAGGCGTGCGTGCTTCGTGGTGGCCTACGCGCTGTGCCTGTGACTGTGGCTTTGATCGATGCTTCAAACTGTTTCTTATTGCTGGCCTCTGGGTCTGCCCCCCATTTCGTGACCGGGGCAGACCGCGACAGGAATACGCTGATTTACCCAGCGTTACTGTGTGCCAGTACGTATGCAGTTGCTACTCACTAGGTTTCTTCCTGGTGCGCACTCCCCTTGTGCTGCGGCTCTCTTTTCCCTAACGTGCCACGCCCTTTGGTGTACGTGCATGTTATGCCTGCATCGTTGGGTGTGCAGGAGCTAGCACGGAAGAAGGAGTTAAAGGAGAAGCAGGGCCACCGGCTGAAAGAAATGGCGGCCGCACGCAGGGAATCCAAGGTATGCTACCGCCTGCACCGCTGTCATGCGAACCTCAGGCAGTGAGTAGACGGCACCGCTGTCATGCGAACCTCAGGCAGTGAGCAGACGGCACCGCTGTCATGCGAACCTCAGGCAGTGAGCAGACGGCACCGCTGTCATGCGAACCTGAGGCAGTGAGCAGACGGCACCGCTGTCATGCGAACCTCAGGCAGTGAGCAGACGGCACCGCTGTCACGCGAACCTCAGGCAGTGAGCAGACGGCACCGCTGTCACGCGAACCTCAGGCAGTGAGCAGACGGCACCGCTGTCACGCGAACCTCAGGCAGTGAGTAGACGGCACCGCTGTCATGCGAACCTCAGGCAGTGAGCAGACGGCACCGCTGTCATGCGAACCTGAGGCAGTGAGCAGACGGCACCGCTGTCATGCGAACCTCAGGCAGTGAGCAGACGGCACCGCTGTCACGCGAACCTCAGGCAGTGAGCAGACGGCACCGCTGTCATGCGAACCTCAGGCAGTGAGCAGACGGCACCGCTGTCATGCGAACCTCAGGCAGTGAGCAGACGGCACCGCTGTCATGCGAACCTCAGGCAGTGAGCAGACGGCGCCGCTGTCATGCGAACCTCAGGCAGTGAGCAGACGGCACCGCTGTCACGCGAACCTGAGGCAGTGAGCAGACGGCACCGCTGTCACGCGAACCTGAGGCAGTGAGCAGACGGCACCGCTGTCACGCGAACCTGAGGCAGTGAGCAGACGGCACCGCTGTCATGCGAACCTCAGGCAGTGAGCAGACGGCACCGCTGTCATGCGAACCTCAGGCAGTGAGCAGACGGCACCGCTGTCACGCGAACCTGAGGCAGTGAGCAGACGGCACCGCTGTCACGCGAACCTCAGGCAGTGAGCAGACGGCACCGCTGTCATGCGAACCTCAGGCAGTGAGCAGACGGCGCCGCTGTCATGCGAACCTCAGGCAGTGAGCAGACGGCACCGCTGTCACGCGAACCTGAGGCAGTGAGCAGACGGCACCGCTGTCACGCGAACCTGAGGCAGTGAGCAGACGGCACCGCTGTCACGCGAACCTGAGGCAGTGAGCAGACGGCACCGCTGTCATGCGAACCTCAGGCAGTGAGCAGACGGCACCGCTGTCATGCGAACCTCAGGCAGTGAGCAGACGGCACCGCTGTCATGCGAACCTCAGGCAGTGAGCAGACGGCACCGCTGTCATGCGAACCTCAGGCAGTGAGCAGACGGCTTGTCTTCGCCTTGCACGTGCCGTCACTGGCGATCCTTGGCTCTGTTGTCTGAACCCTGCATCAGGTATTTTGTGTAGATCTCAGTGTGTTGCCTACTTTAAGGATAGTGAATGGGGAATAGTGAATGCTGCCTATTTGGGGAATCATGACTGGGGAATAGTGAATACTGCCTATTCAGGGAATCATGAATGGGGAATAGTGGATGCCTGCCTAGCGGCTGTGTGTCGAGCTGGGCCATCAATCTCCAGTTGGGCTTGCTGGGGTCACTGGCAGGCTGACCTCTCTACCTTTCGAGGCCCTTTGTTGCGTGGATTCCTTGGTTTCCTGGCATTCATAGTCGTCGACCGTGTATCCTTGGATGTTGACAGCTAGAATCGCTCGTCAAGAAAGCTGCATCTCCCCCACACGCCCGCCCTGGCACTGCCGATTTACCTGTATTCATGCCTGATGCGGTCTGTTTAATCGCCTTCTTTTTTTCTCATCTTCCGTGTGCATGGCCTGGCTGTTCTGTTCCCTCGGGTATGGTCCGGCTGTTTTCTGGCCACCTGCATGGTCTGGCCTTTATCTTTGACCCCCTGTACCCGTCTGGCCATGGCAAGATCGCCGAGCGCAAGGCGTGGTGCCAGAAGGCTGAGGCGCTGCTGGAGGCGGAACCCACAATGAGCGTGCAGGACTTCAGGGCAGGCATCCGGGACCTGGGGTTTGAGAGGAAGGAGCTGGTGGGTGGGCTGGGACGTTGCAGCCGTGGCGGTTGACAGCTTTCCGAGGCAACAGACCGATATGATGACCTGGGCTTGATTCGTTTCTCCCCCATACGCATGCCTTTGTAGAAGCGGGGTAAGAAGAAGAAGAAGAAGTTGTTTTGAATATGCATTCTGCCTAGCGTGATAAGATGTCTATGTACATGTATGTCGTAGGGCGGAGCTGGTTAGGCGTTGGTCAGGGTGAGCCTTTGGTGGAACCTCCCTCCTGGTAAGTGGCCGGGGGCCCTTCTGTGCCAGGTGGCAAGCATGCCCAGGCTACCACCATTTGCTGCTGGCGGCCCGACTACCTGGCATGAATTATCCCAGCAGGTTGTTTGACATACTGACTCACATCACACCCACCGCACCGACGCAGCCACCACCCGGCCGCCCACCCATCTGCCCGGCCATGCACAAGCAGACACAGTCTCCAAGGGGCGCATCAACGACGTGTTCCTGTTGAGCCTCAGACTAGCTGGATGCGCCGATTGAGCTCCTGATAGTCAGCATTAGACATTGGGTCGACATTGTTATTGATTAGAGGTTGACCTGTATGCCGCTGGATCCCTGGACCCTGGACCCTTTACCCTAGACTCTGGACCCTGGACCCTGGACCCTGGACCCTGGACCCTGGACCCTGGACCCCTGGCTTTTCCTGATGTGCCACGACCTGTGCCCTGCTGCGGTGTGACGTCCTCCGGTGTTTTCTGTATGGAGTGCTCTGTTGTGTGGTGTGGTTTCGTTGCTGTGTGCTCCTCCCTGCCGGGGGTTCGTTGCCTGCCACCGCACCTCGCCGTGTGGTCACTCCCATGCCGTGTTGTGATGCTGGCAGTTGCTGGTGGAGCTCACGGCAGTGCGCCAGGCGCTCAAAAAGTCCAAGTCCTCCAAGGGGGGCGACAAGGAGGAGCGCAAAGAGAAGCATGAGGCGGAGCCGGTGGGCGACCTGCTGGATGTACCGGACGCGCAGCTGAGCGAGGACCAGGTAAAGGGGCAGGGCGATCGATGAAGTCGGAATAGATCGGAGTAACTTGAGCATGCACGTACGGCTGGAGGACCAGGTGCGTGGGTGGGGCTGTGGTAGATCTGAAACAATAGCTTTAACTGGACGATTAACGACGCGGTTGGGGGACTGCCGCATGAGGACCAAGCGCGTGGGCGGGGCAATGCTATGTCTGGATACAAACAACTTTTGTAAATAGGATGTCCGTGTCTGGAGGACCAGGTGCGTGGGTGTGGGAAAGTTGAACGAGAGGTGTGGCTGTGGTCATGCTTGTTTGTGGTCATTCTTGTTTTGCTCTCAGTCTCCATCGCCGTCACTGATTGGCATGGCCCAGTGCTTGGATACACTGAATCTGGCAACGCAGCCTACCCTGGTGCTCCCACCCGGGTCCTGACTTGAGCTTGCTTGACCTTGGTACTCATTTAAGCCTTGAAGTGCTTGGACGCGGGTGCTGTGTGTACCCCTGTGTTCTGCGCATGCATGGCCCCTCTGACTGCAGCTGCGTGAGAAGAAGCGCCAGCGCATGATGCGGAATATGTGGCTGGGGCGGGAGCGTGCACGCCACAAGCGGGAGGAGGAGCGCGCGCGCAAGGCCAAGGAGAAGCTCGAGGAGGAGGAGAAGATGAGGTGAGGAGCTAATCAGAGGGCGGGGAGGAAATGAGGCCAGGGTGGGAGGGGCTGAGAAGGTAATGATTGGCAAGGGAGGCCGGGAGGAATGAACGGGGCCATGATAGCAGAGGAGGAGGGGAGGATGAGGGGAGGGGTGGGGGAGAGCAAGGAATGGGGAGAGGAGGTAGTGATGGGTAGGAGACGGTAAGGGGACAGTAGGGAGAAGAAAATGGGAAAATGGCCTGATGTTTATTTGCATGGTCCTGCCCCCTCCCCCCCCCTTACACCACCACCACTTTATCCTCTTTTCCTCCTGCCTCCCCATCGTCCAGGGTGGACCCGGAGGGCTACCTGGAGCTCCTGAAGCAAAAGCTGGCAACGTTATCGGAGAAGGTGAACGCGCGGCGGAAAAAGCAGCTGGGCGCCAGCAGTCAGGGGGCGGATCCCGCCGGGGTTCTGGTAGGAGGTCTGGCGGGGGCCACCGGCTCCGGTGCCGCGCTCACCTCCAAGGCGGGTCGAGGCGAACGACTGGGGGCAGCGCAGAAGGAGCGCATGCGGCTTCTGGCGGTGCGTGGGGTGGCTGTTTTCTTTAGGCTTCGCGGGGGCGACCCCACCTGGGGTCCACTTACAGTGACCATTACAGTGACCATGACCATTATACTCGGCTTTGCGGGGGCGACCCCACCTTGGGTAGGATTCCCTAGTTCCAGTTCGTGTGGGTCTGCTGCTTGTATTAGTGAGGTGACGTCGGGTTTGTCGCGTACTCCTGTTTGCTGGTGTGTGTATCCCCTAACGCCTCCCATGTCTGATGTGCCTCGTCCGATAGATATTCGGTACTGTGTCTCGATAGATATAGGGTGTCGTGTCTCGATAGATATTCGGTATTGTGTCTTGATACATATATAGGGTTTTGTGTCTTGATGGATAGAGGGTTTTGTATCTTGATGATGCAGGGTCTTGTGTCTTGATCAATATTGGGTGCCGTGTGGGGTGCTTGCTTGTGTCTGTGAGACGCCGTGGGGTGGTTGCTTGTATGTTTCTTCCTTGTCTCCCCTACTTCACGTGTCATGCCAGTAAATTTTCACCTATGGGTGGCGGCAAATTTCACCTATGGTTGGCCCCCTCGGCGCTGACGTTATCCCAAATATCCGTTTGTTTGGCCCCCCATCGCATCATCCCTCATTGCCCCTCATCGTTTTGGGCCCCCATGGCAGACGGCTGCGTTCAGCGACAACAAGAAAGAGGACACCTTTGGAGCCAACGACGAGGACTGGGAGGTGTACAAGGTGAGCAGAAAGTGAAAGCTTTCAAGTGTACAACGGCAGGAACAATGAAGATAGTGGAAGGGGAAATGATATACATGTATGGCACATGTAAGGATCTGCCAGGTGGTTGGCTTACCATATGGCCACTGGCTCACCAGAGGGTTAGCTTGTAGACGTGGCACAAGATCATGCTCATGTTAGCATACTTCATGTTAGCATACCCCATGTTGGCATAGCCCATATTTTCTTTTGCATGTCTCTGTCCTGTTGGTTCAGGCAGAGCCTTTCCTTTGTGCTAATGTGCTGTGTGGCTTAAGTATGGATTCTTCCAATAAACCTATTCATGCCAATAACCTATTCATTCCAACCGTAGAAACTATTCATTCCAATAACCTATTCATTCCCTATTCATTCCAATAACCTATAGAGGCCAATGACGCTTGACCATGCCAATAGCCATAATCATGCCAACAACCCTTTATCGATGCCATGGACCCTTTATCCATGCCATTGACCCGTCATCCATGCCATTGACCCTTCATCCATGCCATTGACCCTGCATCCATGCCACTGACCCTTCATCCATGCCATTGACCCTTCATTCATGCCACTGACCCTTCATCCATGCCATTGACCCTTCATCCATGCCTCTGACCCTTCATTCATGCCATTGACCCTTCACCCATGCCTCTGACCCTTCACCCATGCCTCTGACCCTTTATCCATGCCATTGACCCTTCATCCATGCCATTGACCCTTCATCCATGCCTCTGACCCTTCATCCCTGCCACCAACCCTTCATCCCTGCCACCGACCCTTCATCCCTGCCACCGACCCCAGGAGATGGGCAACGACTCGGATTCGGACGACGCGCGTGAGGATGAGGCCGCGCTAGACAAGGTGACTCAGACGCTGGCAGAGAAGTGCCCCGACTTCGTGGCCTCGTTCCAGGCATCGCAGCCGCTGCTGCCATCCGCGGCGCCGGCGGCCCCCGTGCCGGTCGAGCCCATCACGGAGAAGGACTTCCAGGTGGGTGGCGCGCATCTACAGGTGTATCGAATGGCAAGCTAGGGCTCTAGGCACCGAGCAAAGATCAAGGGGTTTCCAGGTGGGCACGGCCTTGCATGATGTTGACAGTAAGAGACTAAAGTAATAATAGTGCTTTGGTCGGAATAAAATTATGTTTTTTTTTCTCTTCTAGTTTTCTACCCAAACATGGGCAATATTGGTTGAATGGCATGCTGTGGAATGCCTGCGTAATCTGCCACGTGGCGTCGTGGGTGCAAGTCCATCATGTGCTGGAGCCCGTCGTGCGCTAATTATAACGTGCCATCATGTGCAGCATGAGCTGAGTACCTCCCATTCACCCCATTTGAATGGGCCACGGTTAGATGCTCGGCTTTCTTATGCTTCTACTTCTATTCTTATGCTCATACTTGCAAACTGTACTTCACAGATAACACTGCAGGATTCTTTGTACCCCCTGCACAGCACTTTCTTTCGTTCATTGATGCCATGTGCCTCGGGGCTGTGGACGGTTTCACCTGTGGCGCGCAGGTGGAGATGTCGCTGTTGGACCGGTGCCGGACGCCAGAGGTCCTGTTCCAGCCATCCATGATCGGGGTGGATCAGGTACGAGGGACGCTCCCTGCCACGCTCCCTACCACACTCCCTACCACACTCCCTACCACACTCCCTACCACACTCCCTACCACACTCCCTACCACACTCCCTACCACACTCCCTACCACACTCCCTACCACACTCCCTACCACACTCCCTACCACACTCCCTACCACACTCCCTACCACACTCCCTACCATGCTCCCTACCACACTCCCTGCTCTCCTGGGAACTAGGATGGAAGTGTGGATGTCGGTTGGTAGGAAACGAGAGAAAAAATAATGCTGAGAATTCATATGCGCTCATGCCCCATGTACACCACGTGTCGGCAAACTCACAGGCAATTTTCTAGCATCTTAGCCATTATTATTAGTCACGTAAATAATTGCTTCAAAGTATTAGAATGAGTAGTTTGGAATTTGTGTTGGCTCCCAGCCATCGATCTACGACACATCTTGACAGCAGAAATTAAAACAACGAAAGGCTGGAAATTAACACACGTCATGATGTGCTGCTTGTTTGGTCGCTCAGCGCGCATCCACCTTGATTTGTGCCACGCCATTTTGCACCCCATCGCTTGTCCCTGCCAGGCGGGTCTGGTGGAAATCATCACCCTGGTGATCGGCCGCATGCCGCAACCGCTGCAAGATCGCGTGACCAAGGGGGGCGTGCTGCTATCAGGGGGCGCCGCTCGCATCCCTGGTGAGCTATGCCAGAGGGCACTCCAGGGTGTCGACGTGCTTCTGGCCGGAAGCGCAACTTGGGCAGGAATTTTTTGTCGGTGTCATGGGTGACTTGCACGGGCTTGCGTCTCCATGCGCGTGCTTGATCGAGTTCTGATTATTTAACAGTGGGTGCTGTTTCATGTACAGCGCAAATGGGCTGGTGTGAGTTCTGTCAGTAAACAAAATTATGCGTAGTACAACGGTGTGCCATGGGTATCCAGCACAGCTTGATCGTGCAGTTTACTTGTCCAGTTTACTGTTCCTGTTTCCCTTCATCAATCATCATGCAGACTGGGTGTGGGTTACATGCATCAGTGCTTCCTTGCCACCTGGGGACTTGCTGGCTCTTGCCGAGCAATTTCGATTTCCTGACTAGTTAGCTGCTCAGTGTCGGCTTGCCGTGGTCGAGCCACGGAATGCATTTGACGCGCCCCCGACTCCAACCGTCGCTAAGAACAAGTCTCATGGGTGCATGTTCCATGTTTGTTTTCCCTGGGCGGGCGGCAGGGTTGCAAGAGCGGCTCACCGCGGAGCTGCTGGCCGTACGGCCTGTCGGCGCGAGCATGAAGGTATGGGAACGGGGGGCATGTTTGGATTTGCGTGCCTGGCATTTGGGCGTGTTTTATGTGTTCGTGTTTTGTGGGTTTGTACGTTGAAAAGTGGCAGTATTCAGCCCAGCTGCATGCCCTTGTACCTGCACGCAAGTGCTGATAGAACGCCTGGGTTTCTTACTAGGCATTTGTATGTATTGTTTATGTATTCTCACTAGGCATTTGTATGTGTTGTTTGTGTATTCTTACTAGGCATTTGCATGTATTGTTCATTGCAGAGTTATACTCTCACACCTTGCAGATGTCTCTCGTTTTTTCGCGACAGGGTCTCTGTGATTGCCATCATTGCCCCGATTTCTGGCCTGCGCTGGTTGTCTCATTGATCATTGCCCATACTTACGGCATAGCAGTGCGAAACGTTGTTCTGTCACAGAAATATCAAATTGTGGAGTCATATGGACGATAATGCTTATGCTGGGCATGGACATGTCGTGGATCAGGTAGAATAAATGTACCCAACTACCCATCCTTCCGTGGCCGTCTCCTCGATATCCCTTACCTCTGTTGTGTTGTGCTTGTTTGTTGTGGTTGTTTTGTTGTGGCTGTCTCCTTACCACCCTCCACCTTTGTTTTGTTGTGTTTGCCGTGTGGCCCCAGAAGCTATCTTTAGTAGGTTACTAATTATATTGTGTGCTTGGCTGCTTGCATGCGGGCACGTCCTCGCGGGCAGGTGTCCGTGTCAGCCTGTCCAGGCCAAGACTCTTGGATGGGTGCGGCGCACCTGGCTAGGACGGGGACAGTGTGGAATCGTGCATTCACCAAAGCGGAGTATGAAGAAAAGGGTGCAGATTACTTGCAACGTGCGACTCACCTATCCTACTGGCCCAAGGCTAGCAGTTAATTTCAGGGCCCGTGGATCCAAATGGGTGAGCAAGAAGTTGCTGACTTGCAATGCGGATCAATTCTACTCCCCTTAATTCATGCCCTTTCTATGGGGATTGTACAGGCAGTAGCTCTCGTTCCACATAATTTTACCAATGCAATTATTCAAAACTTTGCTCCAAGCACACCATTTCTTCCTTCCTTCCTTCCTTCCTTCCTTCCTTCCTTCCTTCCTCCCTCCCTCCCTCCCTCCCTCCCTCCCTCCCTCCCTCCCTCCCTCCCTCCTCCCTCCTCCCTCCCTCCCTCCCTCCCTCCTCCCTCTCCTCCCTCCTCCCTCCCTCCCTCCTCTCCTCCTCCCTCCTCCTCTCCCTCCCTCCCTCCTCCCTCCCTCCCTCCCTCCTCCCTCCCTCCCTCCCTCCTCCTCCTCCCTCCTCCCTCCTCCCTCCCTCCCTCCCTCCCTCCTCCCTCCCTCCCTCCTCCTCCCTCCCTCCCTCCCCTCCTCCTCCCTCCCTCCCTCCCTCCCTCCTCCCTCCCTCCCTCCCTCCTCCCTCCCTCCTCCTCCTCCTCCCTCCCTCCCTCCTCCCTCCCTCCTCCCTCCTCCCTCCCTCCCTCCCTCCCTCCCTCCCTCCCTCTCCCTCCCTCCCTCCTCCTCCTCCCTCCCTCCCTCCTCCTCCCTCCCTCCTCCCTCCCTCCCTCCCTCCCTCCCTCCTCCCTCCCTCCTCCCTCCTCCTCCTCCCTCCCTCCCTCCTCCCTCCCTCCTCCCTCCCCTCCCTCCCTCCCTCCTCCCTCCCTCCTCCTCCTCCTCCCTCCTCCCTCCTCCCTCCCTCCTCCTCCCTCCCTCCCTCCCTCCCTCCTCCCTCCCTCCTCCCTCCCTCCCTCCTCCCTCCTCCCTCCTCCCTCCTCCCTCCCTCCTCCTCCTCCCTCCCTCCTCCCTCCTCCTCCCTCCCTCCCTCCCTCCCTCCTCCCTCCCTCCCTCCCTCCCTCCCTCCCTCCCTCCCTCCTCCTCTCCTCCCTCCTCCCTCCTCCTCCCTCCCTCCCTCCTCCCTCCTCCCTCCCTCCCTCCCCCTCCCTCCCCCCTCCCTCCCTCCCTCCCTCCCTCCTCCCTCCTCCTCCCTCCTCCCTCCCTCCCTCCCTCCCTCCCTCCTCCTCCCTCCCTCCCTCCCTCCCTCCTCCTCCTCCCTCCCTCCCTCCCTCCCTCCCTCCCCTCCCTCCCTCCCTCCCTCCTCCCTCCCTCCCCCTCCCTCCTCCCTCCTCCCTCCCTCCCTCCCTCCCTCCCTCCTCCCTCCTCCTCCTCCCTCCCTCCCTCCTCCCTCCCTCCCTCCCTCCTCCTCATCCCTCCCTCCCTCCTCCCTCCCTCCCTCCTCCCTCCTCCTCCTCCCTCCCTCCTCCCTCCCTCCCTCCTCCCTCCTCCTCCTCCCTCCCTCCTCTCCCTCCCTCCTCCTCTCCTCTCCCTCCTCCCTCCTCCTCTCCTCCTCCCTCCTCCCTCCCTCCCTCCCTCCCTCCTCCTCTCCTCTCCCTCCCTCCTCCCTCCCTCCCTCCCTCCTCCCTCCTCCTCCTCCTCCTCCCTCCTCCCTCCTCCTCTCCCTCCCTCCTCCCTCCCTCCCTCCCCTCCCCTCCTCCCTCCTCCTCCTCCCTCCTCCTCCCTCCCTCCCTCCCTCCCTCCTCCCTCCTTCCCTCCCTCCCTCTCCTCCTCCCTCCCTCCCTCCCTCCCTCCTCCTCCCTCCCTCCCTCCCTCCTCCTCCTCCCTCCTCCTCCCTCCCTCCTCCCTCCCTCCTCCTCCTCCTCCCTCCCTCCCTCCTCTCCCTCCCCTCCCTCCCTCCCTCCTCTCCTCCCTCCCTCCCTCTCTCCCTCCTCTCCCTCCTCTCCTCCCTCCTCCTCTCCCTCCTCCCTCCCTCCCTCCTCCCTCCTCCTCCTCCCTCCCTCCTCCCCTCCTCCTCCTCCCTCCCTCCTCTCCCTCCCTCCTTCCTCCCTCCGCCTCCCTCCCTCCTCCCTCCCTCCCTCCCTCCTCCTCCCTCCCTCCCTCACTCCTCGCCTCTCCTCCCTGCGTTCGTTGCTGACTCGTTCGTTGGATGTCTCGTTCTCGATCGTGGTCGTTGTTGATTCGTATCTCGTTTCGTTGTTTTATCGTTCGTTTTTTCGTTCGTTCGTTTTCTGTTGTCGTCTCGTTCGTTCGTTTCGTTCGTTGTTCGTTGTTCGTTCGTTCGTTTGTTCGTATCGTATATCGTGGTCGTATCGTTCGTTTCGTTCGTTGTCGTGTTGTTTTCGTCTCGTTCGTTTGTTCGTTGTTTTCGTTCGTCCATGATCGTATTTCGTTCGTTGTACATTTCGTTCTGTCGTTTTCGTTCGTGTCGTGTCGTGTCGTTCGTTCGTGTCGTTCGTGTCGGTTCGTTTTCTCGTTTCTCGTTCGTTGTTCGGTCGTATCGGTCTCGTCTCGTTGATCGTTCGTGCTGTACAATCGTTTCTTCGTCTCCGTTTCGTCTCGTTTCCGTCGTATGCATCGTCATCGTTCGTAATCGTACCTCGTTCGTTCGTAGTCCGTCACTCGTTCGTTGTGTCGTTCGTATGTTTCGTTTATCGTGTTCGTCCTGTCTCGTTCGTCGTGTCGTTCGTTCGTTTCGTTGTTCTTCGTCGTTCGTTCGGTCGTCTCGTCGTTCGTTCGTTCCGTTCCGTTTGTTCGTTCGTTCGTGTATCGTGTCGTCGTTCGTGTTGTGTGTGTTGGTTGTCGTTCGTATCGTCGTTCGTTGTTCGTTCGTTCGTAGTTCGTTCGTTGT
>RPFO01000015.1:3764763-3803573 GCA_009746045.1 Mesostigma viride | reverse complement strand
TAATGGTTGTATGGCGTATTATAGCAACACATACGTGAATGCATTGAGATCAGCTCCGTCTCGTTCGTCTTTCGCTAGGGGTTTGAGTAGAGGAGGCCTGACCAATTTAGGTAGCATCAGGCCCAGTAGAGGTAGAGGTGGAGGTAGAAGTTTAGGACGTAACACCGATGGGCCCATATCCCCGCCGACAACGTGGAGGAGTTTCTGGCCCTGCCAGAATTCAACCATCACCTCGCTATCCTTTTCGCTTCTTGGCCAGCTCACTGAACGCGACCTCTGCGCATGCATGACGTCGCTAAGCTAGCTCCGCAACTGACCCAGCCCGGCCTGCGCAGCCGGCAGCCACATCGGCTCCCTCCCTCTGCAAGGATGACATGATTGACATCCGAGCAGTGCCGGAGGAGCACGTGACCTGCATGGCCGTTGGCCGAGACGCTGGGCCTCGCTGAACACGCCACTCAACACGGTGGAGGCCCGGGTCTCCAATGTGGAAGCCAAGGTCGCCCACAAGCTCCAACATCAGTCAGCTCACGGCGCTGCAGACCGCGGCGCAGGCATCTGAGGCGCATGCTGCACTTGTCTCTCGCCTAAATCAGCCGGTGGAGGGCAAGTGCGGCCTGCTCGTTAAAAAGCGAGAATCTATCACTGCCAAAACCGACGCCGCTGGCTGCGCAGGTCCCCGGCGATTGCAGCGCAGACGGCCACCATCGCAGCCCAGCCCACCCGGCCGGCTGATGATAGCCTCTCGCCGCACTCCTACGGGGACCTGCTGCGGTCAGCGACCGCCTCCACCACAGACGCCATTGCTACCAAACTCCAGGAGCTTGAAGAGAAAAATGACCTTCGCGAGGCGAAACAACAGGAGGCCACCGACCGCGCTCGCTGCGATCGAATGCCGAGTGGTGCTGGGTCGCTTCCCCCAGAAGCCAGGTGAGACGTCAACCACCCCCTTAATTAATGCCGACGAGCTCAAGGACCAGCTTCTTACCCTCATGGGCCTGGTAGGTGAGGTAGAACTGCGCGGGTGCCACCGCCTTCCCCACTCACGGGACAAGGCGGCTCCCCCACAGTCCTGCTCACCTTCCCCTCCCGTGAGGACAACAGCGGTTCCTCTCTCGTCGCAAGAGGTTGCACGACCTCACCTGAACGCTGGACGACGACCGGACCCCCGCTTAGCAGCAGCAGCGACGCGACCTGTGGCCGAATACCTCCGCCACAAGCAGGACCCCCAGAAGCCCAAGGTGTACTCACTGGCTGGAGGGGCGGGGACTAATAGATGATCAACCACGAGATGTGGACGCCCCGCTGCGGGCTAGAATAGCCCTAGCTTGAACATTGGTCACTGCCGCCATGGCAGCCACGCCCAGAATGTTCATGCCTAGCCGTGCCACCATACCTAGTCATAGGCATAGTTGTCCCACTTCATACCTAGTCACGTGCACCGCTAACGCACGGTACACAACCAGCCATAGCCTTAGCTTAGCCCTTGTACAGCCATGCTATACGTCCTGGCTATAGATGGTCAGATTACTTGCCCACGCTCCTTGCTATGATATGCTCACATGGGTCTTATTAATTAATTAATTAATTAATTGATTAATTAATTGATTAATTAATTAGGAACATAACTCTGTTGGGAGTATATGTAGCACATATCCCAGAGAAGGGGCATATGGCTTTTAATACATTCTAAGCTACTTCCTGCAAGGGTGGAATGTAAACGACACTTGCTCTAGGTGCACAAGGGCACCTGCACCACCAGAGTCTCAGAGCTCAATCAGGCCTGTCGTGGGGTGGAAGATCAGTATTCTGATCAGTATGGCTATACAAATTAAGGCTATAGGTGTTACGTCGCGTAACTTTTGTTGTTGTTACGGACGTAAATTAGGTCCTTTGTTGCCTCAGCCATCCGAAACAGTCCGCTGACTTTCCTAGGCTTACGTGTAGTTAGGACCTTTTGGCCGGTTGGTACCGGGCCTTGTGCAACGTGGCAGTTGTACAGTATGGTGGTTCGGTGCAGTCGCGCCGCGCTGCATACTTTAGTAGTGGTCCTTTTATCCTCCGTGTGAACCTTGTGGACATGGTTGGTCCTGTAGGCGAGGGTCGATGTCGGCCCGAGCATACACGCATGTCGACGGTAACTTATGCAGCAGTTGTCCTTCGTGAATTGTACTCAGCGTGTGTTCGGAGTCGGTGGAGGCGGAGGGGTGGGGTGGGGTGGAGGCGAGGAGCTAGGGTGGCGGTGGCGGTGGGGATGGTGGGGAGCTCAGCAGCCAGCGTGCGGCCCGGCACCCCTGCCACATCTGCAGCTAGGGGCGTCACGTGCTGTGAGAGGGCTTCTTGGAGGTGGAGGAGGAAGGTGGATTCGGTCAAGGGGGTGGGTTTCCAGAGGTCCGCGGCACCGCGCTGAAGGATGGAAAAGAGGGCGGCGAGCTGAAGGCGCGGTCGGGACCAGCCAGTCAGGTCAGGTCCGCGGTGAGACTGAAACTGGCCGTCACACTGGCTGCGGAAGCAATTATGGCGTTGGAGGCGCTGGCATAGGTCAAGAAGGAAGGCGTACCACCCATAAAACACGAGCTCCAGTATCCTGATGTGTGGCATGTCGAAATAGCCGGTTCTGTGGACGTCGAAGGTGGAAAATAACCTGTCAACGTCCAAGTCGTGCTCAGATCAGCTAGGTTCGGCTGGGCGGCTGCGTTTGGGCTCAGGCGATGCAGAAGGCGAGGCATTGAGCCCGGGAGGGTTCGAGGCGACCACCAGCACTTGCGCGACTAGTGTCACCGTTGCCTGCCGGACCTAAGGGCGAAGCTGCAGCCGGAGCTGCAGACGTATTTTCATGGCTTAGCGCAGCGCCGCCAGGCTGCGTTGCGTCGAGGAGCGTTTGCTCGTCATCAATTGCGTAATAGCTTCGGACAATTATATCAATGTGTGCGTCTTAGAAAGACGAAGCGATATTGTGATATAGTCACATCCGAATGTGGTGCCCAAACGTGAAAGTTATGAGCTCCGCCGTCAGCCATGGCCACCTCGTGGCTCGTGCGGGCTCGTCAGTGAATCTTGGATTCCGGGCCGTCTTATTGCACCCACAGAACTTGCCAGATCGTCTATCGTGTCCGATTGCTGCTGTGGCATGCCTCTGCATGAAGGAGAAAGGGGGTCTCCGCCCTTTCTTCCTGTTGTGCACATTAAATTAAAATTAAATTAAATTAAAAATGCATCTATGCAATATGCAGGGATGAAAACACGTGCTTGTCATCCCTCTAGCTCTGTATTTTTGAGCTCCGTGACTCCCATGCAACCGGGGGCGTGTGTTGATTATTAATTAACTAATTAACTGATTATCATCAAGGCGACCACCGCCGCTGGTGGAGCAACCCCGCCCTACCCCGGATCGTCAAGCGTGACCTCTTCAAGGTCGTCATTCTGACGATCCTGACCTACGGCGCCGAGACGTGGACACTGACGCAGGAGCTGGAGCAACGACTCGACGGCGCCGTCACCAAGATGCTGCGCAAGGCCCTTAACATCCCCTTTGGTTTGCACATTAGTTAGTAATGAGGATTTGTACGCTGATTTGCCCTATGTTTCCCACATTATTAGGCACAGGCGCCTGGGCCTAGCCGGGCACCTGGCCCGCACAGATCAGGTAGATACATCAGATAGACTAGCTGGCACCAAGCCCGCCCAGCCTGGGCGATATGTCCTCACCTGGCGTGCCCCCGGCCGCGCGCGGCAGGGCCGCCACCCGTGGACTTTTCGTGATCGACTCGGCATGGACATGTGCTACACTAGACGTGACGGGCTCACCCCGGGCAGCCTCCTGGTTTGTCTGTAATATGGAGGCAGATGGTGCGCAAGAATAGATGGCAAGTAGTGATGAAGGAGACCACCCCCAAGCCTGTGGGGGCTCCGCGTGTGACCAAGTATATGGCATTCATAGCGATTCGGGCCGCGGTGCCCACAACCTTGTAACTAGGGCCTAAATAGCTTATACCATCCATTCCATGGTTGGTGCTGGACATCTGAGACGAAAATGGCTGACGGCGGTATGGCTGACGGCGGAGCTCAGATCTTTTGCGTCTGAGCCCCAAATTCGGTCAGACCACTTGCATTCGATGCGCTTTTTTTGAGACGCACACGCCAGTACAATCGGTTACGGCTGAAACGCAGTATTGCCAAAGTTACGCACGTGACAAGCAGCTATGACGACCCCAAAAGCAAAACGGGGTTTGGAAAAGGAGCTTGCCGGCTCCCAGTCCAACCCACTCGCCATCGTCCTTGCCCAGCCGTCTGGGCCTGCCAACCCACCGCCAGCAAACCCATCGCCCAGCGCCTCGCCCGAGCCCAAGAAACCCTGCCACGAACCCAAATGGCGAAAGTACCTACCAGATTTCGAAAGCTTTTCTTTCACCCACTGGCTGGAACTGACCAAAGACGAATGCGCCGAAATAGTGCGTTTCTTATCACAGGAACGCAAGCTCCATGGGGCCGTAGGGCCCATCCCCGCCGACGACCTGGAGAGGTTCCTTGCCAGGCCAGAGCTCAACCACCGCATCGCCATCATGTGCAGCTACTTCCAGCTACCTATGAGCAGAATTGTCGCCAGGATCCGCACCCCAGCCCAGCCTGCGCGGCCGACAGCCACATCGGCTTCCTCCCTCTGCAAGGATGACATCCGAGCAGTGCTGGAGGAGCACGTGACCTGGCCGTTGGCCGAGAAGCTGACCTCGCTGAACACGACGCTCAACACGGTGGAAGCCCGGGTCTCCAACGTGGAAACCAAGGTCGTCCACAAGCTACAACCCCAGTTCACGGCGCTCCACACCGCGGCGCAGGCTTCGGAAACGCATGCTGCACTTGTCTCTCGCCTTAACCAGGTGGAGGGCAAGTGTGGCGTGCTCCTGAAGAAGCTTGAGGCCATCACCGCCCACACCGAGGCCCTGGCCACACAGGTCCCCAAGATAGCGGAGTGCTCAGACGGCCACCATTGCATCCCAGCCACCCCGGCAGGATGCTGGCGACCTCCCGCCGCTCTCCTACGCGGACCTGCTGCGGTCAGCGACCGCCTCCACCACCGACGCCATCGCCACAAAGCTCCAGGAGCTGGAGGACCACCGCCAGGCCCAGCAACGGGAGGTCACCGACCGCGCTCGCCGCGAGTGCCAAGTGGTGCTGGGTCGCTTCCCCCAGAAGCCAGGTGAGACGTCAACCTCTCTTGCTGACGAGCTCAAGAACCAGCTTCTTACCCTCATGGGCCTGGTAGGTGAGGTAGAACTGCGTGGGTGCCACCGCCTTCCCCACTCACGGGACAAGGCGGCTCCCCCACCAGTCCTACTCACCTTCCCCTCCCCTGAGGATAAGCAGCGGTTCCTCTCTCGTCGCAAGCGGTTGCACGACCTCACCTGGACGCTGGATGACGACCTCACCCCCGCTCAGCAACAGCAGCGACGCGACCTGTGGCCGGAATACCTCCGCCATAAGCAGGACCCCAGAAGCCCAAGGTGTACTGGAGGGGCAGGGACATGATGATCAACCACAAGATGTGGACGCCCCCAGCGGGCTAGAATAGCAATAGCCCTAGCTTGTAACCATTGGCGTCACTGCCGCTAAGGCAGCCATGCCTAGAATGTTGCCTAGCTGTGCCAACACACCTAGTCTCGTGCCGCCAACGCACGGTACACAACCAGCCATAGCCTTAGCCTAGTCCTAGTACAGCCATGCTACGCCCTGGCTATGTTCAGATTACTTGCCCACGCTCCTTGCTATGATATGCTCACATGGGTCTTATTGCACCCACAGTTTGCCGGATCGTTAGCCTGTCCTTTTAGCTAGCCGCGCCCGATTGCAGCTGTGGCATGCCTTTGGCATGAAGGAGACTGCATGGGGGTCTCTGCCCTTTCTCCTGTAGTGCACACACAGGGATTAAAAGCACTTCGGTGCTCCGTGACTCCCCAACGGGAGCACGAGTTTAATTAATTAATTAATTAATCCATTCCATCCCATGTTCCCCTCCCACTGAGGACTTATGCTCACGTGACTGCGTCACGTGTCTATTAATTAATTAATCAAGGCGATATGAGAGAAGGCGGTGATCCCTGACTTCTTCTTGCTGTGAATCAATCAGGGATCGATGGAACCTATCTATACCATGAGGACCTGTACCGGGGCATGCCATATATCAAGGAGACAACCAGCGCAGGCCAGAAATAGGGAGAATCCGGACCATGGTAGCTCGAGCCTGCCGTTATCTTGTCCGCGTGTTCGAGTCGTTCAGGATGATGAAGATGAATGGTGATGGAAATGTGTATCCTTGTGCATTGAAATGTGTATCCTTGTGCATGCCATATATCACCAGCACCATTAAGCAGCGGCGCCTGCAGCTAGCAGTAGGGCACCTAGCTCGCCCCAACCAGGTAGACACCTCACGTGGCCCTCCCGCGGGACTGCGACCAGCTCAGCCTGGCCGGCACCTCCTGACGTGGGCCGGGCCCGGTGATGCTAGACGCCGCAAGGCCCGCACCTTCAAAGAACAGCTAGTAGAGGACATGGGGGGCCTAGGCCTCTCCGTGATTTGGAAGAAGATGATGGACAAGGCCAAGTGGGCCCAGGTTGTAGAGGACAACGAGCCCCTCCCCGTGGGGAAGCGCCCGCGTGTGCACACCCGCGGGAGGCATGCCAGACAGCTCCCCTAGGGTAGCGTGATGTTGTTTAGATAGATGTTGTAGTTAGTGATGATGTTAGATGTTGTAGGTAGATGATGTAGATAGATTAGACCGGTAGGACTGTTTGCAAGATTCATCCATCCATCGGGGTTAATGCTCCGTGACTCCCCAACGGGAGCACGAGTCTAATTAATTAATTAATTAATTAATCTATACCATATCGAAACCATATCTAATCGGCGCTATTAATGCTGGCCACGCAGCTAGGTAGAAGCCAAGGTCAACAACTCAAAGGGCTCCCCTAGGGTAGCGGGATGTTGTTTAGATAGATGTTGTAGTTAGTGATGATGTTAGATGTTGTAGGTAGATGATGTAGATAGATTAGACCGGTAGGACTGTTTGCAAGATTCATCCATCCATCGGGGTTAATGCTCCGTGACTCCCCAACGGGAGCACGAGTCTAATTAATTAATTAATTTATTAATCTATACCATATCGAAACCATATCTAATCGGCGCTATTAATGCTGGCCACGCAGCTAGGTAGAAGCCAATGTCAACAACCTTGAGGCCAGGGTCTCCCTTTAGCTCCAGTTTGCCTCCATGCATGCATATGCATGCCTGTTATAACCTCTAGTGCTGCCCATGCCAGTCCCTGAGGCCACCGCCTGACTCTCGTAAGTTCAGATATTACGCCCTGTACGTAAAGCATTTTACTTTTAATGAGATTAATTTTGCATTTGATACAGCACAGAGTCCTTGTCATGGCCCGGGTAGTGCCCTTCCTCGAATGGCATTGTACTCCTGTTGTACTAATTACTTACGATGGCGGCTCACCCAATGATGCCCACACTGTTGCATGGCGATCGGTGACACCGAGAATCACTCATTAAAACTTGGGTCAGGCGCCAGCAGCTTCATGCGACCCTCGTCGATGAGCTGACGGAACAGCTCCACCTCACCCACCACGTTGTGCCTCTTTGAGACTTTCGGCGTGAGCGTCTGATTGGCCGTCTTGACCACCTCCGCGTAATGAAGAAGGTATGTCCCGTTTGCCGCAAGGTCAAACCCCACCAGGGTGGGCTCGATGCCGGCGATGAGCATAAGCATGAGGAAGCGCGCCCCTGTGCGCAGCTGGCGGCTCACGCGGGGCAGGGGCGGAGGTTTCTGGCCATGTGGCGCATGGTGGGCCCGCCAGATCTCGTAATCTCTCGCAGTCAGAAAGCACTCCCAGCCCAGGTCCTCCACGGCCACCTGGGGGGGCATGAAGTGCATCACAAGCCGTTTGAAGTTGGCTTCATCTGAGATTAACAGCACATCGTTCAGGTCATCGATGGTCTGGTTGTACGGCGCGAAGCGGCCCCACCACTCGTCCACATGTTGCTGCGTGCAGCGCGCGCCATGTGCTGGGCTTACGGCGCGCACCACATTGCCCTTGTCGTCGTATTCACCGCAGAGGGACCAGACGGTGCCCATCACGACCGCCGAGGTGCGAGTGCCTGCCAGGGTTGCATGGATGACGTTCCCCATGCACAAGTGCGCATGGATGGGGATGAGCTTCATGAGAAGTCAAGAAAACAGAATGGGATGGAATGCTGGAAAGCAAGAGGAAATAGATTTAAAACCAAACTTGATGCGACTCTGAGAAAGCATTGATATCCTTGGCATTGCCGTAAGAAGTTTATTTTCTTTTCAAAAAAGGGAAAGGAACCTTCAGCGGAAGGGCAGACAAATCATCGAGGCTCAGGGCATAAGTGGCTAAAGCGCCAGCCGCCAAGGGAAGAGCGCCGTCATATCCTAATGCCATCAACGGAGAGAGAGAGAGAGAGAGAGAGAGAGAGAGAGAGAGAGAGAGAGAGAGAGAGAGAGAGAGAGAGAGGGAGGGAGGGAGGGAGGGAGGGAGGGAGGGAGGGAGGGAGGGAGGGAGGGAGGGAGGGAGGGAGGGAGGGAGGGAGGGAGGGAGGGAGGGAGGGAGGGAGGGAGGGAGGGAGGGAGGGAGGGAGGGAGGGAGGGAGGGAGGGAGGGAGGGAGGGAGGGAGGGAGGGAGGGAGGGAGGGAGGGAGGGAGGGAGGGAGAGAGAGAGAGAGAGAGAGAGAGAGAGAGAGAGAGAGAGAGAGGGAGGGAGGGAGGGATAGAGAGAGAGAGAGAGAGAGAGAGAGAGAGAGAGAGAGAGAGAGAGAGAGAGAGAGAGAGAGAGGAGGGAGGGAGGGAGAGAGAGAGAGAGAGAGAGAGAGAGAGAGAGAGAGAGAGAGAGAGAGAGAGAGAGAGAGAGAGAGAGAGAGAGAAGACGGAATGGCCTGCCTCCTGGAAGTGGGAGATGCCTGGGCCCCCTCCCTCGTTCTCGTTGTCAATAAGGAGCTTGTACAGGGGTAGCGCAATAACGATGCTTCGAACTTCCCACTTCCGAGCGGGGTGCACTCAACCTTCTCACCTACGTATTTCTCGTAGCCCTTGACGTCACAGCTGTTGAAGTGCACGATGATGTCAAAGGAATCGATCTGCTTGCCCAGCCCGCCAGGGTACAGCTTCTGGTCCAGAAGCATCCCTGAGCAACCGACCAGCAACACGCTAGGACTGTGCTTCTTGAATTCGTGGAGGAATGGTCTTCGCGCGCATGCCGACAGCCTGTTTATAAGATCCTTTTCGCCCGCATCCCTGATTGGACCGGCAGAAACTGCGCCCGCGTTGGGGCTATTCCTTGGTGGACGACGAGCGGGAACTGCGCCCGCGTTGGGGCTATTCCTTGGTGGACGACGAGCGGGAACTGCGCCCGCGAAGGGGCTATTCCTTGGTGGACGACGAGCGGGAACTGCGCCCGCGTAGGGGCTATTCCTTGGTGGACGACGAGCGGGAACTGCGCCCGCGAAGGGGCCAACCCAAATGCAGAATAGGGCGAGATAAGCAAAGACATATGCACGCCTCCCGCTCCTCGTAACGCGCCTGCCAAGAAATTGCCCACCCTGGCAAGCCGTGACGCCTGGCAGCACGCACTTCATCAAGCGGGCATGCTGGACAACGTTGGACTACGCGCATGTGGCAACCATAGAAGCGCATTTGTCATTCGCAGCACCAAGCCGCACACGATAGAGACGATAGGTGCAGAGGTGCATGAGCTGCGCTAGCAGCATTGCATATACACTAGTACAATTTGTCTTAATTGTCGGCTAGAATCCAGCCTGATCCTGAGACCTGAAGGCAACTGGTGTTACCGCCCCCATCGGGCATTGCGCCTAAACATTGTCGCAGCCAGAAATTGTGGGTTCCCGAAGCTATTTGCCACATTCAACCAGGGGGGGGGGGGGGGAAGTAGTAAAGGAAGGGTGCGCGCAAGCAAAATTGGCATCAGCTGCTGTGCTAATGTACTGCTTCGCGTTTTATGCGCCGCAGCCCCAACCCTCAAAAGCCGGAAAGCCTTGCAGTTCAGTTGCACTCGCGGATTATTTCCGGTGAAATGGGTGTTAGTTTATTTCCATATAACAGTTGCACTCGCGGATTATCTTTTCTTGGTCTCTTCAAGGTTGTGCGCGGTTGTTGAGTTCCGGCAGTTGAGTTGAGTTTATGCCCGCGCCGGTCAACGGTTCAGTTGTGCGATGTTTGTTAGGGTTGTACCGAATAGTGTTCCGAATACCGAATATCCCCCGAATACCGAACCGAACACCGAATATGTTCAGTATACGGCGAACGGTCTGTCCGTCTGAACATATTCGGTATCGGTATCGGGAGGCAAGCTCTACTTCCGAATATGTTCGGTATCGAAATCGGGACACCCTACTATTCGACGAATATATTCGTAGTTCCGAATATCGAATAGTAGTACCCCTACTAGCGGGCGGCGCAGCCTCCAGCCTCCACTCACCAGCTGGCGCGGTCATGCCTCCGCCGACTCAGAGTTAGGCCAACGCCCAAAAGCTGAATGCACTATGCAGGGAAGGCAACTGTGTGTGTGTGTGATACAAAAATTAAATTAAAATTTTAATTTAATTTAATTTAATTTAATTTGAATAAGTCTCATTAATATAATTGATACAAGTTGTCTACCTAATACGTTGTAGTGAAATTAGTAGCTACTGTCGTCATTATTCGATCGGCGTCCGAATAGTTCGGAGAACTATTCGGTGTTCGATTCGGGAAGGGCCCTTCAGCTCCGAACATATTCGGTATCGGTATCGGGAGGCTCCAAATATATTCGGCATCGGGTTCGGGGCACCCCCCTGGTCCGAGTATCCGATTCGGCAAGCCAAAACGCTATTCGGTACAACCCTAATGTTTGTTGTGCGGTTTCGCCGTTTACCTTGTCCCCAGCGTGGGACAACCCGGACAAGACGTGCACAGCCAAATTCTCGGGCCATGCGGCCCTCGTGACTACAAGTCGGCCCTCGTGACCACAAAGCGCTGTGACACAAGTGAGACATGTACACCCCCCCCAGTCCCCCACACGTTTAAGATTGGGGTCCGACCAATCCAGGGCTCACGATCCTTACTACTGTGATTCGACTCTACTACGTTCTACTATATTCTACTACAATTATACTACTGATTAGAGGTCAATTCCAGAGTCTCATGATCTGAAACCTGAGAATCTTGGGGGGGGGGTGGTGTACATATGCACCAAGTCGGTTATCTGGCTGTCCGCGACACTCCGGCTCCCGGAGCTACTAGCGGTTTCCGGGGGGGGGAGGGGGGTCTTGACCCCCCTCCCCCCCCCCCCCCCCCATTTTTTTTTTTGGGGGGGGGGGGCCGGGTCAGCGCCCAAAAAATTATATCAAGGAGACAACCAGCGCAGGCCAGAAATCGGGAGAATCCGGAACATGGTAGCTCGAGCCTGCCGTTATCATCTTGTCCGCGTTTTCGAGTCGTTCTGGCGGATGATGAATATGAATGGAGATCATGGAAATGTGGAGCCTTGTGCATTAATTTTGAAATTATGGCTGGCTTACGTGTAGAGCGACTAGATGACCTAGACGGTGGGGCCGGAAACAGCTTGCTTGATCAGGGCGTGTGTTTCGAGCCTAACTGGCCGGGAGTGTGTAGTGGTGAGCACCATTGCTGCGATCGCTCTCCCAGCATTTACGAGGAAATACCCGCAAATGGAAAACCACTGAAGAAAAGGTCTAGCTAGTCAGTCATTACGTTAGCCATGCCGTGATTCCAAACGTCCAAGAACTGCACACGGTGCAAAGGCAAAAATCCGGAGGACAGCACTTTCAAATGTGCAGCGGGAACCAAAAGCCCGCGTATGCCAGAAAACATCGTGTTGCTGCAGCGACGCGACGATGTGGACAACGAATCCAGTGCCAAGCTCGGAACGGCCGCAAAGGAGATCTGGCATCACAGGGTTCAGATGTGCGGAGATACTACGCGATCCAGCCGGTCCACGACCTGTTCAGTAGAGCTTGTGCCAAGGGGCAGCACCGAACAGATGTGGGTGACGTTGCAAAAAACACCGGACTTGACGGAGCATAATGTCTCGGTCATACACCCCCCCCCCCCACGTTTAAGATTGGGGTCCGACCAATCCAGGGCTCATGATCTTAAAGAATCTTACTACTGTGATTCGATTCTACTAAGTTCTACTACATTCTACTACAATTATACTACTAGTAGAGGTCAAATCCAGGGGCTCATGATCTTAAACCTGAGAATCTTAAACGTGGGGGGGGGGGTGTAGTCTTTGACCAACAAACGATGCAAGAGTTAATTCAACAAGAGTCGTGATGAAATCGACACGATAATAAGAACAAAGACCGGAAAAACGATGCAAGTGACTAAGAACAACACCATATTTTGCTGTGTGGGAAAGGAGACTGTGAATATCGATCGGGGTAACGAATAAAAGGAATTTGCCGGTACATTTAGGCTCCTTGCGCTTATCATAGTAGACAGCCGTACGCCAGCCCTTCTTGTTATGGGTAATGTTAAGATCGAGGTAATTGCAATGAGTATCCTCCGACGTGAGCTTTAATGTGAGGGACGCTTGCGGGTAGATGCCAGGCAGACCAGCGGTGATATACAAATGGGTTGCGAAATCAGGGTTGTCGAAATCAATGACATCATCAATGTATCGACATGTGTGGATAAAACGCCTGATGAGAACATCATCGTTTGAGGCAATGAGATTCTCCATGAATGCAAGCTCATAAGTGTATAGATAGAGGTTCGCAAGGAGCCCGGCACAGTTAGTGCCCATAGGGATGCCGATAGCTTGTTGGTATACATTGCCCGCAAAACAAATGAAGGTGTTATCAACAAGATAAGAGATCCAATGACCAAGGTCGGCAAAAAATTAAATATACAGATTTTATACATATTTTATACACGGGCAATGTATACCAACAAGCTATCGGCATCCCCATGGGCACTGTTCCGGATCCCCCGCCCCCTTATTGCTGTCATCCGCAACTTGAATGAAGGGTCCACCACTTCGGTGCGCACTTCTTACGGGACCACGCCACCATGCCCTTTACAGAAGGGGGTGTGGCAGGGCTGCATGTTGTCGCCCTACCTGTGGTCGAATACGTAATGATTCAGGCGCGCAAGCGATTTGCCCGCATCGTGGGTGGGGAACCAGGACATTTGGTTTTTGGACACCAGGGGTGCAGGTTGCTAACCACTTTTGGCATGGCGGAGCGAAAACGGAGATTCGGCTGGCTGACATCATCTACGCAGACGACACTGACCACCCTCTTCGAGGACACTGGGCACGTGCAGACATGGCTTGACTGCCTAGCTATTGAAGCCCGTGCAGTGGGGCTTGAGGTCAGCAGGAAGACAGAGGCCCTGGCGGTTGGGCTCACCCACTCACCGCCACCCCTCTATCTCCTTGACGGCTCTCGAGTTTTGTATCGGGACCGCGTCAAGCTGTTGGGCAGCCTGCTTCCGAGCTGCGAGGCTCAGTGATGTGGACCATCGCATCTCCCTCGCCTCGCACGTGTTACGCCATTACCGGGCCCTGTGGCGCAAGCCCCTTGGTAAGATCGAGAAACAGGACCTGTTTAAGGTCCTCGTCCTTCAGGTTCTCACGTATGGGCCCTCACCGCTGACCTGGCCCGCAAGCTGGACAGCGCGGTCACCAACATGCTGCGATCCATTTTCAGAGTAGGATATGCTGCTCATGTCCGCAATGAGGACCTTTACCTGGGCATGCCATATATCACCAGCACCATTAAGCAGCGGCGCCTCCAGCTCGTAGGGCACCTAGCTCGCACCACCCAGGTAGCCCACCTCACGTGGCCCTCCCGCGGGACTGCGACCAGCTCAGCCTGGCCGGCACCTCCTGACGTGGGCCGGGCCCCGTGATGTTAGACGCCGCAAGGCCCGCACCTTCAAAGAACAGCTAGTAGAGGACATGGGGGGCCTAGGCCTCTCCGTGATTTGGAAGAAGATGATGGACAAGGCCAAGTGCATGGGCCCAGGTCATAGAGGACAACGAGCCCCCCCCCGTGGGGAAGCGCCCGCGTGTGCACACCCGCGGGAGGCATGCCAGACAGCTCCCCTAGGGTAGCGTGATGTTGTTTAGATAGATGCTGTAGTTAGTGATGTTGTTTAGATAGATGTCGTAGGTAGCTGATGTAGATAGATTAGACCGGTAGGATTGTTTGCACCCATCCATCCATCCATCCATCCATCCATCCATCCATCCATCCATCCATCCATCCATCCATCCATCCATCCATCCATCCATCCATCCATCCATCCATCCATCCATCCATCCATCCATCCATCCATCCATCCATCCATCCATCCATCCATCCATCCATCCATCCATCCATCCATCCATCCATCCATCCATCCATCCATCCATCCATCCATCCATCCATCCATCCATCCATCCATCCATCCATCCATATCCATCCATCCATCCATCCATCCATCCATCCATCCATCCATCCATCCATCCATCCATCCATCCATCCATCCATCCATCCATCCATCCATCCATCCATCCATCCATCCATCCATCCATCCATCCATCCATCCATCCATCCATCCATCCATCCATCCATCCATCCATCCATCCATCCATCCATCCATCCATCCATCCATCCATCCATCCATCCATCCATCCATCCATCCATCCATCCATCCATCCATCGATCGGGGTTAATGCTCCGTGACTCCCCAACGGGAGCACGAGTCTCATAATTAATTAATTAATTAATTAATTAATTAACCCATAGTGCCCCATAGTCCGGGAATGGGTTTTTGGCATTTTTAGACCCCTGAAAATGGAAAAAATCATAACTCATAGGCCACAACTCCAAATACCCCCAACCAAGGTGCTAGGAGTATCTACACTTCAAGGGCTTTCAGAAAATGCAATAATATCCCGAGTCCATTCAGTGCTTTGCAAGATATTTACTGCCAAAGTTGGACAAAAGACGATCATTTTCAGGCAAGGGAAATCCCCTTAGTAGTTTACCCCTGCAGGGAGGGTTCTAAAAAATTATTCTGGGGTTGGACAATGTCAATAGATAGTGCCACCATGCTTTCCTTGGGTCAGACCGCACGGATAGCCCATCTGACCTATATAATGCGCTCACTTACGTGTGTGGGTTAAGCGCGCGTAAGCAGCCATCCATGAAATGCCACACACTTATGCATTGTATACAGCCACATAGGACTGTAAAAAGTGCTGGGAAACAAAGAAGTGCTAAACCAGCACTAACGGAATGGCATCCTCCAAAGAAACACCACAAACTGAGCAGATTTGGGGCTAATAGCACTCATACAGCAGGCATGGAAACCTGCTGCAAGAGGCACTGATACACTCGTGTAAAATGGATGTATAAACGACAGATTCCCGTGCAAACGACATGCAAACACGTTGCCGTACCTGGCTTGATCACGACCTTTCCGGGTTCTGCTGGCCGGGACCCAGCTCATATCTCACACTGGCTAATGCTTTCCAGGCATAGGCCGCCATAGCCGCATAATGCATGCATCCGACATGATTACCAGGTTGATGTTCTGTGCAAAGATGACCTATAAACGCATCCGAATTCACAGGGACGCTGCTGCGGATGTCCCGTACCAAAACTGGGTGCTCGGGCTGGCGCAGACTGCCGGGCCATAAGAAGAAAATCGAAATATGGCATGCCATTACTCATCTGGTACTGACGACCAAGAAAGCAGTAATGTCCTACCTGTATTTTACCAATGCTATACATCTGGCCACCCCTGACCTACGAAAATCACGCATCATCATTCTGAGCAACATTCTGAACCATTACTAGCCGCGAGACGCAAAATTTCCTTGATAACGGCACGCTAGCAGCCATATCTCGTTACGCGCGCGCGCGAGTGAAAATTTCCCGCCAAAGTCACGTGATACTGTCTCAATACACGTTGTATTTACCAGGCTATGGCGAATATGACCCCCAAATTAACCTATGCATCTCCTTCGTCCCTAAGTGATCCCAGACCCACCGGACCACTGACATCCGTCACGGGTGGCGCGGCGCTCCTGGAATTAAGCGCCGCGCCACCGGGGGTCAAATGGGGCGATATATCGCCCCATTTCCGGACTATGGGTTAATTAATATGTTAAATGGGCACTAACTGTGCCGGGCTCCTTGCAAACCTCTATCTATACACTTTTGAGCTTGCATTCATGGAGAATCTCATTGCCTCAAATGATGATGTTCTCATCAGGCGTTTTATCCACACATGTCGATACATTGATGATGTCATTGATTTCGACAACCCTGATTTCGCAACCCATTTGTATATCACCGCTGGTCTGCCTGGCATCTACCCGCAAGCGTCCCTCACATTAAAGCTCACGTCGGAGGATACTCATTGCAATTACCTCGATCTTAACATTACCCATAACAAGAAGGGCTGGCGTACGGCTGTCTATGATAAGCGCAAGGATCCTAAATATCAGCAAATTCCTTTCATTCGCTACCCCGATATTCACAGTCTCCTTTCCCACACGGCAAAATATGGTGTTGTTCTTAGTCACTTGCATCGTTTTTCCGGTCTTTGTTCTTATTATCGTGTCGATTTCATCACGACTCTTGTTGAACTCTTGCATCGTTTGTTGGTCAAAGACTATGACCGAGACATTATGCTCCGTCAAGTCCGGTGTTTTTTGCAACGTCACCCACATCTGTTCGGTGCTGCCCCTTGGCACAAGCTCTACTGAACAGGTCGTGGACCGGCTGGATCGCGTAGTATCTCCGCACATCTGAACCCTGTGATGCCAGATCTCCTTTGCGGCCGTTCCGAGCTTGGCACTGGATTCGTTGTCCACATCGTCGCGTCGCTGCAGCAACACGATGTTTTCTGGCATACGCGGGCTTTTGGTTCCCGCTGCACATTTGAAAGTGCTGTCCTCCGGATTTTTGCCTTTGCACCGTGTGCAGTTCTTGGACGTTTGGAATCACGGCATGGCTAACGTAATGACTGACTAGCTAGACCTTTTCTTCAGTGGTTTTCCATTTGCGGGTATTTCCTCGTAAATGCTGGGAGAGCGATCGCAGCAATGGTGCTCACCACTACACACTCCCGGCCAGTTAGGCTCGAAACACACGCCCTGATCAAGCAAGCTGTTTCCGGCCCCACCGTCTAGGTCATCTAGTCGCTCTACACGTAAGCCAGCCATAATTTCAAAATTAACTCGTCGTCTGTCCCTGGTCCTCTACGGAGGACTGAGTTGAACTCAGTCCTCTCTAGAGGACCGAGTTTTTGGGTTTCGTAGAAAATTCGCCCCGGTCAGAATGTTTGACAAAAAAATTCTCTCAAAATTTATTCAAATACTACGTGAAAAGATCTTTCTTGGACATATTTTTGGGATTTTTTTGGATTTGGTATGCGCGGCTAACTGTACGGTCAAAGTACAGGTGGTAAGGGTACTTTTCCACGTGAAACGCGAGTTCCGGAAATGCACGACCTAGCCATGGCGGCTCGCGCCCATGCATGCAGTTTACGTTTGCGGACGAGTTAGCCGTCCAAACTCAGTAAATAGATTTAAAATGCCCTAAAGATGATATAAATCAATTTTTAGCTCGCGGGGATGCGATTTACCCAGTGTCGGCACTGTTCTTGCTGGAAAAAACTGCGATAAGGCAGGTCGACGGAATTGATTACTGCGCTTGCTTTCCGGCGCAATTTCAATGGCTGATAGGTTTCTTTCTACATGTTAACATGAGTTGCATTAGAATATATTGAGTGACAGTATAGATTTGATGATCTCGACCATTCTGTCACGTCATGGTCTATGTGCCGCAAAGTGCCACTTTTGCGGGCACCGCCTGGGCCAAGGTAACGCCAGCCGTGCCAGGTAAAGCCGGATAATCGTTGCCTCTTCGTTCCTTGATGTTCGTACATGAGTTTAAGCTTGCGAGGCGTTGTCAGGTTCAAGTCTTGATGCTCTTTCTTGACCGTTGCCTGCCCCTCTCTAAAACCCCCTTTTCAGATGATGTTAGCAGGCATTTGCCTTAACCCAGTGTAGTTGTGCAGGGTTTTAGGAGCTGTGCAGGTTTAAACACCTTCATAGATGTTAGTTATTCTTTTGCTACGTTCATACTGCATGATTGTGTGGCCACGGGCTGCGTCAAGGGTGCATTCAAGCTTTTACGGGTGAGTGAAAAGTCTTGGTGACAAACCACTGCCATCATGTGCCAGCAACTATGTTGGCCACATCATGGCAAGGCAAAACAGTTATAGCCATATCTATTGTTGTTTGAAACAATGGAAATATGCTTAACCTACCCATTATATTGGTGGTTGACACTTATAACATAACCCTTTGTTGGTAGGTATCCAAGCCCATTCCCTACATGCATGCATAGGCTCTCACTACATGATAAGGTATGATATACCTGAAGTATGATGATGCAAGTGTGTTGTCCTGTAATGCTTGAAGGGAAATGAGTTGATTGGGATGGTTGGTGGCCACGGTGATGTAGTATGACCGCACTTACATGCTAGCAAAGTTAGCAAAAGCCCCATTCCTCTCCTGAGGACTGAGAGTTTTTTAATTGTTTCAGGCAGTTGCAGTGGCCAAATGGAGCCCAGTTTTTTGCCACGCTTCAAGAACTATGTTGTTTACATGCCTATATTTTTTCTTCATGCACCAGGATTTGATTAAATTTTTCCCACTCGTTCTTATCCCGAAAAATGCAAATTCGCGAGGGGCGCCCAACGTCCGTGTAATTTTCAGGTGTTCGGGTCAAGTTTTCACATATGCAGTATTTTTGCCAACAAAATGATATCTAGTACACCCCAGATCCACATCAAAACATTTGGGATGGACCCCCCACCTAGTCGCTACACGCGGTTGAAAATTGTCAACTCAGTCCTCCTGTGAGGACTGAGTTGGGACAGACGACGAGTTAATGCACAAGGCTCCACATTTCCATGATCTCCATTCATATTCATCATCCGTCTGAACGACTCGAAAACGCGGACAAGATGATAACGGCAGGCTCGAGCTACCATGTTCCGGATTCTCCCGATTTCTAGTGGCCTGCGCTGGTTGTCTCCTTGATATTTTATACTGTACATATTTTATAGATGTGGCTGGCGACACCCCCCCGCCCCCCCCCCTTTTTCAGGGGGGGGGGGCTGCATCCAAAAACCCCTAACTCCCCCCCCCTCATTTTCTGTGTGGGTGGGGGGGGGGGGGCGACCCTTTACCCCCCGCCCCCCCAGTTTTGGGGGTGGGGGTGGGGGTGGGTCTACCCCCCCCCCCCTGTATACACTAGCTCCGGGAGTGTCGCGGACAGCCAGTTATGTCTGTCGGACGTTGGTCCATGCAGGTTGGTCACTTGAAAGAAGTAAAATATAGCGGACCAAGCACGAACGAAGATAAATTATTTTTTTTACATAGCCACACTGCATGGTCGGGTACGTTGGAACTTGGAACCTGTTGCAACGTACGTTTGTACTTTGCGAACGAAGGGATTCGCATGGAGTCAGACTTTAGGCCCGCGAGTGTTTGGCTTCAGGAGACCTTTTCTTACGTGACAAAAGAGCGGCACATACTACTGCGTGAAGCATAGCCATGCAGATGATACTCTCTTTGAATCGCTCTTTCGGCCTTCCCCTCCAAATATGTGGCAAGCAGCTTCGAGAACCCACCATCTCTGGCTCCATCAGGCAGCATGCTCGGTGATGCGGTGACACCAGACGTTGACTTCAGGAACAGGCTGGATTTTAGTGGAGAAGGATAATCGTACTGTATATGCAGCAGAGCTACTAGCGCAGCTGCACTATTCCCCTCTATCGTGGTTGGTGGAGCGGCCCGGATTAGCGAATTGCGCTGTAGTTGGCACATGCGCGTAGTTCAATATTGAACATTATTCCCGATTGACAGCGTGCGTGCCGGCAGGCCGCGATGACATGTCGCTATTCAAGGCTTGCCAGGGTAAGCAATTTCTTGGCAGGCGCGTCAGGAGGAGCGGAAGGCGTGCATATGCCTTGATCGCTTATCTCGCCCTGTTCAGCAGTTGGTTTGGCGCCTACGCGGGCGCAGTTCCCCCTCGTCGTTCGCCAAGGAATGCTGACGGGAAGGATACTCTAAACAGGCTTGAGGCATGCGCACGACGACCCTTCCTCCACGAATTCAGGAAGCATGGTCGCAGCGTGCTGCTGGTCGGTTGCTCAGGGATGCTTCTGGACGAGAAACTGTACCCTGGCGGGTTGGGCAAGCAGATCGATTCCTTTGACATCATCGTGCGCTTCAACAGGTGTGAGGTCAAGGGCTACGAGAAATACGTAGGTGAGCAGCCCATATGCGAGTGCACCCCGCTGGGAAGGCCTTTCCTTGCCTGTTCCTGCTTGTGCTTTGGGAACTGCGGCCCATACTGTTTCCTGTTGGTATTTTGGGTATGTATAACTTGTACGAACTGGTTTTTCGTAGTATTGGCCAGTTATCACTATCTGCTTGTTCCTGTTTTGTGCTATGACTTCCTTGCCTGTCACATAACCGAAACTCATATGATTTTTTATGAATGTATATAAGTTGATCAGCTTATAAAAGTCATAATAGCTGTTAATTATCAGATAAGATAAAGGTATACGTTTGCATAAGAAGACGATGTAACAGGAGGTTTGAAGCCTGCACATGTGGTACCAAGTAATTATATATTTAAATAGATAATGAAGGCACCGTCTGCCCTCATAGACAACAAGAATGAGGGAGGGCGTTCCCTTTGCTTCTCTCACTACTAGGAGGCAGGCCACTTCGTGTTCTCCCTCTCCCTACCGACCCACCCACCCAGCCACCCACCCACCCACCCACCCACCCACCCACCCACCCACCCACCCACCCACCCACCCACCCACCCACCCACCCACCCACCCACCCACCCACCCACCCACCCACCCACCCACCCACCCACCCACCCACCCACCCACCCACCCACCCACCCACCCACCCACCCACCCACTCACTACTCACTCACTCACTCACTCACTCACTCACTCACTCACTCACTCACTCACTCACTCACTCACTCACTCACTCACTCACTCACTCACTCACTCACTCACTCACTCACTCACTCACTCACTCACTCACTCACTCACTCACTCACTCACTCACTCACTCACTCACTCACTCACTCACTCACTCACGCCCCCCCGCCCCCCTCCCTCCCTCCCTCCCTCCCTCCCTCCCTCCCTCCCTCCCTCCCTCCCTCCCTCCCTCCCTCCCTCCCTCCCTCCCTCCCTCCCTCCCTCCCTCCCTCCCTCCCTCCCTCCCTCCCTCCCTCCCTCCCTCCCTCCCTCCCTCCCTCCCTCCCTCCCTCCCTCCCTCCCTCCCTCCCTCCCTCCCTCCCTCCCTCCCTCCCTCCCTCCCTCCCTCCCTCCCTCCCTTCTCCCTTCTTCCTCTAATGAAGGGAAAAGGCTAAGGGCACAAGGGCCAAGGGAAGTAAAGGACTAAGTACATGCATGCATGCATGCACAAACACACGCACACACAGAGAGACAGAGAGAGGGGGAGGGAGGGAAGGAGAGCAGGAGAGGGGGGGGAAAGGGAGGGAGGGAGGGAGGGAGGGAGGGAGGGAGGGAGGGAGGGAGGGAGGGAGGGAGGGAGGGAGGGAGGGAGGGAGGGAGGGAGGGAGGGAGGGAGGGAGGGAGGGAGGGAGGGAGGGAGGGAGGGAGGGAGGGAGGGAGGGAGGGAGGGAGGGAGGGAGGGAGGGAGGGAGGGAGGGAGGGAGGGAGGGAGGGAGGGAGGGAGGGAGGGAGGGAGGGAGGGAGGGAGGGAGGGAGGGAGGGAGGGAGGGAGGGAGGGGGGGAGGGAGGGAGGGAGGGAGGGAGGGAGGGAGGGAGGGAGGGGGAGGGAGGGAGGGAGGGAGGGAGGGAGGGAGGGAGGGAGGGAGGGAGGGAGGGAGGGAGGGAGGGAGGGAGGGAGGGAGGGAGGGAGGGAGGGAGGGAGGGAGGGAGGGAGGGAGGGAGGGAGGGAGGGAGGGAGGGAGGGAGGGAGGGAGGGAGGGAGGGAGGGAGGGAGGGAGGGAGGAGGGAGGGAGGGAGGGAGGGAGGGAGGGAGGGAGGGAGGGGGGGGGGGACGAGAGAATGTAAGAAGTAAACGTCTGACAATAATGCTAAGGAGGCTGGCATCTTCAAATGTGAAGGGTGGAATTTCAAGGTTGGCTTTCAAGTCCGTTTCCTCTTGGTTTTATCGTTTCATCCCATTCTGCTCTCCAAAGTCTCAAGCTAATCCCCACCCGTCAGCGCGTGGGCATGGAGAATTTCATCCATGCAACCCTGGCAGGCACTCGCACCACGGCCATCGTGATGGGCACCGTCTGGACACTCTGTGGCAGATACGACGACAAGGGCAACGTGGTGCGTCCCATGAACCCCGAACATGGCGCGCGCTGCACGCAGCGACATGTGGACGAGTGGTGGGGCCGCTTCGCGCCGTACAACCAGACCGTCGATGACCTGAACGACGTCCTGTTGGTAACAGATGCGGGTAACTTCAAACGGTTCGTGCTGCCATTTATGCCCCCCCAGGTGGCCGTTGAGGACCTTACCGTCCCAAATAAGGCGTGCTTTTTGAAAGAGACTGACTATGAGGTCTGGCGGGGCCACCATGCGCCACCTGGCAAGAAACCTGCGCCGTTAGCCTACGTGGGCCGTCAGTTGCGCACGGGAGCTCGCTTCCTCATGCTTTTGCTTATTGCTGGCATCGAGCCCACCCTTGTCGGATTCGACCCGGTGGCCAACGGGACGTACCTTGCTCACTACGCGGAGGTGGTGGTGACGGCCAATCGGACGCTCACGCCCTACTTTACACAGATGCACAATGTGCTGGGTGAGCTGGAGCTCTTTCAACAGCTCGTCGACGAGGGTCGTGTGAAGCTGTTGACGCCAGACCCACACTTCAATGAGTAATGCTCGGTGCCGCTGTGTGAGCAAGCTGAGCTGCCATATATCATTGAACACGCAGTCACGTGTCTATCAATTAATTAATTCATTAATATCATTGAAAGAGAGTATGGTACCACACAATCTTCTAGCTATCATTTACATCCATTTGGATACCTATAATCAATATCCATTCTGATGTCTGGGCGACTGATCGAGCTGTAACGTGTTACTAACACATGTTTTCCTATGGCAAAAGGTAGCATGTGATACCGGTCATGGCCGCGCAATCAGGGCCCTCCACCTTAGATTATGCGAGGCAATTATTAGAATCAGTTCAACTAGCATTCTATCTCTTTCCATCCACCACCCAGTCAGCCCCATTGTGAAGTGAGACAACTATGCTATGTCGCCGTTCTCTCTCCCTCCATGCAGGTCTTCCTACAGACAGCCACGCGGCCTCCGCAATCTTCGCGCCTTTCCTCTCAGATGACTACTATAGTCCTTACACAATATCCTATATCAAGGAGACAACCAGCGCAGGCCGGCCAGAAATCGGGAGAATCCGGACCATGGTAGCTCAAGCCTGCCGTTATCTTGTCCGTGTTGTCGAGTCGTTCAGGATGATGAATATGAATGGAGATGGAAATGTCCATTGAAATTATGGCTGGCTTAAAATTAAATTTTAAAACTATATTATATAACACTTGACTCCGTTGGGAGATCATGTAGCACACATCATGTATATCGGGACCGCGTTAAGCTGCTGGGCAGCCTGCTCCCCAGCTGCGAGGTTGATGTGGACCATCGCATCTCCCTCGCCTGGCACGCTTTACGTCAGTACCGGGCCCTGTGGCGCAAGCCCCTGGGCAAGATCGAGAAACAAGACCTGTTCAAGGTCCTCGATCGTCCTTCCTGTTCTCACGTATGGCGCCGAGACGTGGACCCTCACCGCCGACCTGGCCCGCAAGCTGGACGGCGCGGTCACCAGCATGCTGCGTTCCATTTTCAGAGTAGGATATGCTGCTCATGTCCGCAATGAGGACCTGTACCAGGGCATGCCCTATATCACCAGCACCATTAAGCAACGCCGCCTGCAGCTTGTAGGGCACCTAGCTTGCACCAACCAGGTAGACACCTCACGTGGCCCCCCCGCAGGACTGCGACCAGCCCAGCCTGGCCGGCACCTCCTGACGTGGGCCGGGCCCCGTGATGTTAGACGCCGCAAGGCCCGCACCTTCAAGGAACAGCTAGTAGAGGACATGGGGGGCCTCGGCCTCTCCGTGATTTGGAAGAAGATGATGGACAAGGCCAAGTGGGCCCAGGTCATAGAGGACAATGAGCCCCCCCCAGTGGGGAAGCGCCCGCGTGTGCAGTCCCGCGGGAGGCACGCCAGATAGCTCCCCCTCGGGCAGCGTGCGGCTGCCTAGATAGATGTTGTAGTTAGAATGCTGTTAGGTAGATGTAGTATGTAGCCAATGTAGATAGATTAGACCGGTAGGAATGTTTGCACCCATCCATCCATCCATCGGGGTTAATGCTCCGTGACTCCCCAACGGGAGCACGAGTCTAATTAATTAATTAATTAATGTAGCACATATTCCTTGCTGGATGGGTGGAGGTGGGCGAAGCCGCGTAATCGAACTAACCTAACTCTAAGCTAGTCTAGAAAATCCTATCTACACTACTCAGCAAAGCGCCCCTTCCGCTTGGGGGGAGGGGGCTTGCCCACAGGGGCTGGCGTGTGAGCCTGGACAATCTTCTGCCACCTCTTCTTGTTCCGCATAGCAGTCCAAAGAAGAGAGAGGGAGTGAATGCGGTGTTCAAACTGAGCTGGGACCACGAGGTCGGCCAGCAACATCTGGATGTAGTTCATGGCAGGTTTAACCCATCTTTCTAGGAATGTCCTGGCTTACGTGCAAAAATATCCTGATATTAAAAAATAAATAAAATTTGACCAGACCAACTCAACAGAGCATCAAACTCAAACTGTCTCGCAATACCAGGTCATCATTAACCGCAAAAAAATCGCAGATCTTGACAACTCAGGACAATGGTAGATTCTCATTGCCTCCATGCACGCGGCGCGCCAGGGGCGGACTGCTGGGTACATGTTTGTAGCTCGCAGCGCTGCCATTGGTTGCTGAGGGTGAATTACCCTGGCTATACAAGGCTCCAAGGACTCCATAAGCACCAGCCTTGTCGGCCACGTTCTCCAGGGATCGTTGCAAGGGGACGCCCATGCCTGGTCTGGGAGGGGCAACGCAAGCGTCATCCCATGTGGTACACACGTCCAGGGGCCCCTCCGCACAATGCAGGCCCCCTTGGCTGTTGATCTGGCGGGCGCGTTGGATGATGGACGCTGACAAACTCTGCTCCTCCAGCTGCGCAAGGGCCCACAGAGTATGCATAAAGCATGGCAAATCACACAGATGCGAGGAACGGAGAATCGTTGTGTTAAGGCGCCACCAGAAAAAAATTGACGCAAAACTGCAAAGCCAGCAACACTAAATTTAGATTTTTTAGGAAGCACATAAACAACTGTGTGCCAATCTTACTTCTGAAATTGAATACTGTCTCAATGAATAGAAAAGTGATAGAAATGGGAATCTCATGAATAGAAGTGGGCGCTTCATTCATTGTGTCCAGACTTGCCTCCAGTGATGACAGCGTCTGCAGCAGCTGGTGGCATCGGCCCAGCAGCTGGCTCTCCTGCATCACGGTGGATGCCAGCGAGGACGACACGGACGCCACCTCATCCGCCTGTGCCTCATAGCGGTGACAGGCGATGGCAGTAAGCCCATATGGACATTGTGTATGAGTGCAGATAGAGTGTTTGCATGGATATAAGTGAGTAGGGCAGAGAGATTACCATGGGGTAGGGTGGGTTGAGATCCCAAGTTAGGTTTGGTGAGGGAAGGGCGCGACGTGGGGCGCCGCGTGGTGTGGGCGTGGGAGAGAAATGAGGAACTGAGAAAGGAAGGGGTGGTGTGGGAGGGAGGGGGAGAGGAGGAGGGGGGAGAGAGGGGGAGGGGGAGGGGGAGGGGAGGGGGAGGGGAGGGGGAGGGGAGGGGGAGGGGAGGGAGGGGAGGGGGAGGGGGAGGGGGAGGGGAGGGGGAGGGGGAGGGGGAGGGGGAGGGGAGGGGGAGGGGGAGGGGAGGGGAGGGGGAGGGGAGGGGAGGGGGAGGGGAGGGGAGGGGGAGGGAGGGGGGGAGGGGGAGGGGGGGGGAGGGGGAGGGGGAGGGGAGGGGAGGGGGAGGGGAGGGGAGGGGAGGGGGAGGGGGAGGGAGGGGAGGGGAGGGGGAGGGGAGAGGAGAGGAGAGGGAGAGGGAGAGGGAGAGGGAGAGGGAGAGGGAGAGGGAGAGGGAGAGGGAGAGGGAGAGGGAGAGGAGAGGGAGAGGGAGAGGGAGAGGGAGAGGGAGAGGGAGAGGGAGAGGGAGAGGGAGAGGGAGAGGGAGAGGGAGAGGGAGAGGGAGAGGGAGAGGGAGAGGAGAGGGAGAGGGAGAGGGAGAGGGAGAGGGAGAGGGAGAGGGAGAGGGAGAGGGAGAGGGAGAGGGAGAGGGAGAGGGAGAGGAGAGGGAGAGGGAGAGGGAGAGGGAGAGGGAGAGGGAGAGGGAGAGGGAGAGGGAGAGGGAGAGGGAGAGGGAGAGGGAGAGGAGAGGGAGAGGGAGAGGAGAGGGAGAGGGAGAGGGAGAGGAGAGGGAGAGGGAGAGGGAGAGGAGAGGGAGAGGGAGAGGAGAGGGAGAGGGAGAGGGAGAGGGAGAGGGGGAGGGAGAGGGGGGGGGGGATAGGAGACAGTCACAGGAGGTGCGGAGGTCCATACTAAGCATTATGTTACTGCAGTCCTGTAACATGTCTCTTATCCTTACTGTAGTCCTGCAACAAGTATTTTAAGTACTTGATCATATAAGTGGCCAGGTATGGCGTACCGAGGACTGCAGGTCACGGCCCGCTTTATCCTCCAAGCAGTCCACCTCGCGGACGAGACCTGCCACCGCGTCCATGAGCGCGGCGCCATCCCCCTGTGGGCAACAGGAGAGAAGGGGAGACGAGAGCAGAGAGGGAGGCAATAAGACAAGGGAGAAAGAATGCGAGGTAAGCAGAGGGGAGGGTGAGCGAAGGGTGAGCATCAGAGCCCAGGCATGCCTGCAACTTGAAGAGGACTTGGAAACCCGGGGCATGGCTGTTAGTTAACAGTTGTTGGTGACTGAAATGGCGTATAGTTGAGATGCTTACCTCATGGTTTATTATATACTCTGCACTAATACACACTCTCATCTCATTCATTCATCAACAAAAATCTGTACTCGGATCAGTCTAGAACCAACTCAAACCACAACAGGCAAGCCAAGGCCAACGTCCGTACCCTTGCATTCTGGGTCAGCGGCAAACGGAGCAGCGCGGCCTCCGCTGCGGTCGACAGCACAGCAAATGAGTCCTCAAGTGCCCTGCTTGCTCCCTGCCACTGCTCCAGCAGGGGCATCTGCGCACGCACGAGGTGGTTCAAGCGCCAGGTATTTTGATGATGACAGGGTCTATCAATGAGACAACTAGCGCAGATATAGTTCTATGTTGCCCAAACCATGGTTGCCTGCTCCACCCGTTACTAGTGTAAGGGCCTACTCTAGCATCAAGCCCAGTTGCAGCAGCTTCCATACTAGTAGCTACGTAATGTAAGCACATGGGATGAACGCAGATAAGCCTGACTATGCATGGCTGCCTAACCTCTGGTGAAACACCCTATTACTAATAACAGGCCGTATAAAGGAACTGAAGAGATCCTCTCTGCGCCAGGAAAAAGAAAATGGTCCAGATGTCATCCCTCGCTAGTAAAGATGCGTGACTCCTCTCCTCAAGCACGGTCATTATGCGAATCATAGTAAGAAAACCTCCCTGCAGATGTCTCTCGTGTCAAGAAAACTATTTATGGTAACATGTCCCATCACCTTCCATCACACAGCAGCCTCCAATTGCTACGATTCAAAAGTATTTGACGGACACACTATTTAAATTTCACTCTTTGATGGGCCCAATAGCGGAGTGCGCAGGCAAAGGGGGGAGGCCAGCTCACATGCAGGCCAACGCACCAAGTTACTATATGCAAGCAGTCAGTGCTTTGGGTCGGGAATGCAAGCAGGCAGCATGGCACCTTAGATGCGAGCGGCCAGTGGCCATTGTGCTGCGTACTATACCAGCCAGACCACCGGCGTAAGTATGCAAGAAGCCACTATCTCTGGGGCACATGTATTTGGTAGTTCATTGTCACCACAGTAAAATCCGCCCCTGATCCACCCGTGACTCATTTTCATCAATGAGACAACCAGCGCAGGCCAGAAATATTTTCATGTTCACTATTTTAGGTCCATGAAGGCATAATTCAGCAGGTGCATGAATGTAAGCTTTTGCTAAATAACGCTAAGTTTGCTGTTTGACCCCTTACTATTATTGTATCTTTTGTATGTCATCGCATGCTTCCAGCGATCCAACAAAAGGCACAAACCAAATTGAAGGCCTGGATTGCGGTACCTGGGTGGAGAGGACTTGATCGACCCGTGATGTGTGCTGGCAGCTCTGCAGCCGCATCTCCAATGATGCCACCGATGACTTGAGCACCTCCACCGCTTGCCACGCCGCAAGCAGCATGGCCTGGTTCATGGCAGCCAGGATTTGACAGGGACAGAAGGGGGGGGTTGGCAAGAAAGGCAAAAAGCTTAACAGATCCGTGGCCTCGACGGGGCAGACAAGTAACTTTGTAGGCGGCAAGAGGCGCCATGGGTTGGCCAATCAGGGTCGTGCTGGGGCCACAAGCCGCGCCAAAGCCCCAATGTGGCGCTTTTGAGGGCCCAATAATAGATTATGCTGTAAATCTAGTAGAAACTGAAAGACAAATTTTTCGTAGATTATGTAGAGGATGAGGGCCCTATAATAAACCCACCAAGCCCAAAGCAAGTTCATCCCAGCAAGCGTTTGCCCGTATCCTACTACCCCACCCCCCCAAAAAAGCGGGGGGGTGGGGGGAATGCCGACCACATCGAGAAAGGCAACCACGGCAACCAGGCAGTGCATAAGGGTGGACCGTAGGTAACCTTTAAGTACCCGGCGCCAGGACTTTGGCGCCAACTAGTACGCTCGCCAAAAGTGAACGCAACCCAGCCAAAAAGCCAGACTTCAGGTTCAATGGGGTGGGGGGGCAACCCCCCAACCTAGGCATGGCCACAAAAAAAAAAATTCTGAAGCTGAATCTTTGCGGCCAATTAGATTCGCCCACGGCGGGTTAGCCTGTTCAGTCAGTTTGATTTTTAGAGGTGGCTAGCTCTGTCATGAATTCTTGAGGCTAAGCTTTGCATGGAAACAGCCACATGCAAACATGACAAACTTAAAAATAGTAAAAGCTATCTGTTTGACCGGGGGCTTTGAAAATAGTGCGGGCGTAACATCCCTCCCATGCAAAGAAACGTGGGAGAAATCCAACCCAGGTGCTTCCTGGGAGCCAAAACCTGTTTTCAGCTTCTGCAACTTGCCACGTCTTGCTAACTTGTAGAAGAAGATACCTGATCGGGTGTCGTACATGCGATTATAAATCCTCTTGCTAAGACCTCTCAGCTGAGCCATCACAAGCACATACTATACTGGATGTCTGTACACATGATTACGCAGCACCCTCCCTGGCAGGGAGGTGGGGGTACCCACGGTCCACCTGAACCTCACGCCTTGCTAAAAACATCCACCCGCAAAAAATAGTCGCCCGCTCACCTCGGCCTTTGCCTGCTGCTGCTCCCCCGCGAGCGCCAGGCGCAAGGTCACGTGCTGCCACTGCAGCAGCCGGTTGACCGCCAGCTGGACCCGCCGCTGTAGCTCGACCGCAGACATCCCCAATGCCCCACTGCTGCCCGCCGCCACCCTCCCTGCCCCCGCCACACCACCACCACCACCACCGCCGCCAGTGCTTCCATCGCCGAGAGAACCGCCAGGCGCCCCCCCCTGCCCCGCAGACCCCCTGGGTGTTCCCTTTAGAGTCACCACTGCAGGTGCTTGCAGCGGCGCGTTGCCTCCGCGATTGACAGATAGGGGGTTTGCCCCGCCGGCTCCACGGGCGACCTGGGAGCTTCTCTCCACAGACGAACCGCCGATGGCTGCATCGCCCCCGACGGCTGCGTTGCGATCTACGGCACTTGAATAGACCGCACCGTGAGCACTTGAATACACCGCACCGTGAGAGCTCTCACAGAGTTCCTCATCGGCACGGTCCGAATTACCAGTGGAGGGTGTCTTTGTGGTTTGGAAGGACCCTGGGACACCGTTGCCAGCATAAATGGTGGCGCTGACACCGCCACCATGTGGGTGCACGGGAGTCGCGAACGGGACGATGACATCAGGGAGGAGCTAACACGGGTCAACATCACCGCAGTAGCGGCGGCAGCAGAATGACGCTCGTGGACACTCAACCTGTCACCGTCACGGTCACCGCCCACATCCCCTGCGCAATTCGCCGTCTTCTCTTCAGCAGGAATCGGCACTTTGTCCACAACACCCCCACCCCCAGCTATAAGCGACATAACATCGTGGGTTAGAGTGACCCCCGAGGCCGCCCCCCCGGCCCCGCGCGCCCCCCAATACCCTGCACCAGTCGCCGCCGGGGCATCCCTGGGGCGGGTTCCCCCGCGCCGCCCCCCAGGGGGCCCCTAGCCAGCATTGTGCCCGATGCCAGCATGGCGGAGATCCCCGCCGATCCGCCCATCTGCGGGTACCCATAGCCACTGCTGCTGGCGTTGCCCTCGGTGCCGCTGTCAGGTGCGCCTGCCGCAGCAGCTCCCGTCGCGACAGGTGTCCTCTGGCCCCTCGCCGACCATATTCTGGCATCCGGGCTGTCACGCACCGCCCCCATACTGTCCACCCCCTCACGCTCCGACCCTTCTAGATCCCGGCTACTTCTAGACCCTTCCATCCCAGCCACCATGGAACTACCACCCTGGGATGCCACCCCCGTAGCCTGCAGGCCATCCCTACAGGAAGCCACATCCTCGCTCCCCTCGCCCATGCCCGCCGCGGCCCTCACAGTCGACGGCTTATGCCGGCGCACGGGGGACACCGAGAGAGCCTGCCGGCGCCGTGCTGATGATGCACCCTCATCCCTCCGACGGGCCGTCCCAGTGCCGGCGGCAGCAGCAGAGGACGTGTGGGCTTGGGTGTCGGCGGCAGTTGGCGAGAGATTGGCACGTCCGGACGAGCTACTCGCGAATCCAGGCATGCGGCCAGCCGATAGTGGCCTGCCATGTGGCTGATGCTGGTGCTGCTGCTGATGTGGTGGTTGCTTCCCTGCTGAGGCTGGCCTGACCGGCCCCCGTTCTGGTTGACCAGCCGGGTCTTTCTCCCCTGGTGACTTGGCGGCGCCGCCGGGCTGTTGATGTGGCGGCTGCTGGTGGGCCGAGGACCGGTGCAGGGAGGGTGACACGCTCCGGGGCCGCCTCTCCGCGGCTGCAGGGTTGGCGGAGGACCTTCGGGTCCTTTCTGCGGAAGGCTCTCTGCTGGCACCCAGCGAGGGCTGCGAGCGTGCCGATTGGGCCACATGGGGCCCCTCTGTCAAAATCCCCTGCCTGGTCCTCGATGTGTCGGGCGCGGACGATAGAAGATGCTTTGTGGTCCCGTTTTGTGGGCTGGATGTTCCTATGCTGGCGCTGGGTCCTCCCTTGTTGGTGACAGATGGTGGCTGCTTGGTGGCGGCCGTGGGGTCGTTGCTGTTGCGGCTGGTGGAGGATACTTTTGAGCTCAGCGTGTCCATGAAGCGAGACTTGACGACACGGGCTGCGGGGGCGCAGCAGCAGGCACAAAAATGCCACCACATACATGCCGAGCCATGTCACACGGAGTTAGCTTTCCTATGACCTATCACGCAAACACAATAGGTGTAAGAGCAAGTCATCAGAAGAAGAAAAGGCATCATCGCGCTGTTGGTGCCAACGTGGTTGCGAACAAAGAATTGAAGCAGCTAACATAAACACGCAGGCTTGCCCCAGATCATGTGATTGACCTTGGAACTAACCAATTAAGGGGACAACCAGGGAAGGCACTGGGACTTGTCAATAGAGGGTGTAGACACGGGCAGGTACGCTCCTTCACGTGTTCATATCCCGCATACAAGGGAAACTAGCAGAAAAAGGTCATGCGGGATGCCTTGCGAAGCCGTAGATGGAGCCCTAAAATCGAACTTGGTGCGGACTTGAGAGCGAACTTCACAACTTTCTCCAAGTGAGAGTTGACTCTGGGAGGAGCTCCGTTTACAAGGGGAGCAGCTTATTATAGATGTCAAAGGCAGAAGCTTGTGTACATGCTGTTGGGCACAGTCAAGGGGACTGCACAAAACGAGGATCCAAGGCGAGCTTCCCCATGATGCAATTACCGGTTGCTAGGCAACACCAGGTGGCCTAGTGCGCAAACGAGGGACAGTGCAAAAACATTAAATCAAACCCTGGTGTTTGTGGGCAAGGAGGGGCGGAAAGAAGGATACACTAGAACCGCGGCATCATTGACCCCCTTTTGCAAAGGGTCGCCTCATGGCGTAAAGCCAAGTATGACGTAGTCATTATTTACTGCATAGTAGTACATGGTCACTATAGACTACATGGTAGTGCATGATCACTATAGACTACATGGTAGTACACGGCCCCTACGTGCACTCACGCTGGGGCTTGTGTTTAGCCTCTGCCTGCGGGGCGGATGCCAGCGATACCGCCTTGCTGGCAGGCCCAGCTCCCACAGTGTTCAGGTCCGCTCGGACCATGTTCGCCTCCTGTTGCGCCGTGCTGCTGCCAGCTGGCCGGGAGGATGCTCGGGGGCGATCCCCATTTCCTGTGGACAGGCTTGTCTCCCCTGCGCATGAGCGGTGAGCGGTCAGGTGAGCCGTGGGGTGAGGTTCAGAGACGGGGAAACATGAGCAAAGCATCATTCGAATGCGTCACATGCATTCCAATTACGTACGCAATCCTCCGGGTATAGGTGAGAAAAGGCTTTCAGATAAGGAGGCGGCAGGGGTACAGTCATGGGTACGTCATGAATACATCAGAGGTACAGAGAGAATATTGACTTATTGAGAGTATGCCACGGATAGGTCAAGGATATGTCATGAATAAGGGGCAGTCACAGATCATGACAAGAGGTAACTTGTCATGAGAATTTCAAAGTATTGGGGAAACCTTGTTCCAAAATTATTGCACTAGTACGGATGCCAAGCACGTGCTATGCTCAGAAAGCATTTGCATCGTGGACTGTGCTTATCATACTCAGATGACGACCATTCCATGACGCGCATGTGTGCGTCTGGATGCATGCCTGTGTGCAGTGCATGACCATGCGCGTACCCGTGCCTAGAGACAGTGAAGAGACTCAAGTGGCAAATCATGGAGAGAACGCAGCAACACAGGAACATTAAGAGGGGCATATTCCTTGGCATTGTCCTTGTCAGGCTACTCGTGTCATGATAAAAGCTAGAGGCTACCGAGTATCCCCCTTCTGGTTTGGCCTTAACGATATCCCAGAAACGTTCTCCTATGTAATGACCGTTTAGATGACCACATTATAAATTTACAATGTTAGATCCTTACCGCTCCCTGATGTGCCACCTCCCGTGCTCGTCCTCGCGGCAGCATCCGTGGTGTTGAAGGAGAGCCGCTTGGCCACACCAGCCGGCTGCCCCGGTGCCCCCTGCCCTGTCCCCATATCACCCTGGGCATCGCTCGGTATTGCCGCCGCCATGCCGGTGCTCGCTCCACTGTCAACACTGGGCGAGTGGCGAGCACACTGCATCCTTTTGCCGGCCTCCTGTCAAGGAACTTGAATTTTCTTGACGGGCCCAAGACGGCTAGTTGACCTCAATCCACGCGTCGTGGCGGATGCTGGATGTGCAACAAGGTTTCGTCTTCAACGCCACGCCTTCAAAGGGGCCACAAGGGCCAAGGTGAGCAGCCTGGCGGGGCGGCACCAGGCGACCAAGGGAGCACGGTGCCACGGATGTGTCAGATAGGCCGTGCGGGATGGTAGCGCGAATACGAGAAACACAGACGGGCGCTCCTTCCTGTAGAGAAACGCATCCTGCCATGCCGTGTCTCCCGACTGGCTGCTGCGGACACGGCGAACTCCCAATCGGCTACGATTATCACACTACGGGTCATGACCACCCATCCTGATCGGGACCGGTTTTTAGACGATAAAAGCGAATCAATCAGGGGCATATATCAAATCTAGTACGTCAGGGTTTCTGTTACCTATGCGCTTGCGAAGTGCAAGTTGGTGGCCCTCTTATCTCAGCATCCGCACTCGAAGGTAAAAGACCTGGGGCGTACGCGGCGTACAGCCCGACAAGACCTGATTTTGCGATACTGAGGCGATACTGAGGCGATACTGAGGAATCAAGCTCGACGTAGTGGAAAGGCACAATATGTATAATTTTGGTCGCCGATCTGCCCTGTACGTCCAGATTACTGTGCCTCATCAAAGACGTTTATCTCGCCAGGGCAGAGTGACACAGTCTTGGCGAATTTTACCTTGACGGTAAGCTGCGATTTGCGATTCTTCACGTATACTGCGGCGAGATCAGCCTACGAGTCTTAACTCTAACGTTATACCGCCAAGAAGACTACTCTTTTATCGACAATTTCGTCATAGGCCTGGGAGTAACGACCTGAAAACGTTACAACGTCACAAATCACAACATTCTGTAGGGCTGGTCGAACTTGGCTTCAAGACGCTGCAGGATTTGGCTTGGTCGGCCATGGCCTAACGCAGTACAGTCAGTCCGGCGGTAAATTTGAATGCACGTGAATGAAGTCACTGCACTACTGTATTCAGTCAGTCAGCCGATTCAGTCATTCACGCGAGTTGGAATCGAGGGCTTCACTAATCGGGTCAACTAAGTTAAGGCGTGAAACCAACTTAAGACGTCAATGGCTCTACTAAATTGTAAAAGTTTGAAATGAAGATACTCAAAAATACTACTCTAAACTAGTCTGAAATGAGAATGCCGGATTCCTATCCGTCCCAACTGTAGATGCGACCGTACATGTCCCCGCTTCGTACACGCCTTTGTTTCTTTGTATGTTCGTGGCATGTTTCCGGTGAAATGGGTGTTAGTTTATTTCCATATAACCGTACCCAGTATGCCAAAAATAGCCTCAATGCCTAGTTGTGCCTAAATTGGGGTGCCCGCATTAAGGGGACGGGACACATCGGAATTTTTTGGCGCCAAAAAATTCGCGCCGGTACCCCCGGACCGTGAAATTGTGGTGCACAATGCGCCCACCTCGTGCGGAGGTGGCCATGGCGACGTGCGTTTCGTAAAAATTTGCCTAATCGGCCAGGCGACAAGCGAAAAATGTACGCCGGTGGTTTTAAACGATGTACTAGTATGATGTTTCATAGCCAGATATGCACAATTTGAAAAGTCGGTGCCTTTCTTAATCCAGATTTGCACGGGGGTCTAATCCGAAAATCTGGCCGCATATATTAATTTAGAATGCGTGCCTGCGACGGTAGAATTTAAGATTTGTGGGTTATATTGATGCAGGAAGAAGCGTTTAGTAATGGAAACCGTGAAAACATCCTAAGCGGCTTCGATCTGCGGCCATTTCCCGTCCTTTCTGAAATGATATCGTTCAGGCCTGCGCGATCCGCGGTCAAGCCATCCATGGCTGGCTGGCTGTCTCGCGCGCCTGGGTAGGAAATAAAGCCGGCCGTGGTACGTTCATTTGCCGCATGTCACCGCCCAGTCTGTTTGCGCTCTAAATGTTCCTGGCATGAAGCTTTGGCGCCGATTCCGGGCGTTCTTGCTATTTTGTTCGCCACTTGTTGCAGTTGCGCTATCTGATTTTCCGCAGGTTTCAATGTTTTGCCTTATGCTGCGTATGCCATGCTTCTTAAAGCTAGCAAGAGTTGATTGGGCAGTTTTGCGGCTCTGCTACACTTTGTTTTATGGAGTTTTTCATATGGTTGTATATTGCGTAGTCAAGGACCCTAGCTGCCTGGGAGCGGCATCAACGTTCCAAGGAGCTGGCGAGCTCATAAACTCTTGTCTTGGCTCTTCAGCCTGCTGGAAAACAAGGTGTGAAGATGTAGGGAAGGTGAGCATGTGTGATATAGTTATCTCCTTCCTATATGTTTTGCTTCCATTAAACATGGCTGGGGCTTCCTAGATGATAAGGATCAGGTGCTTATTATGACAATATTAAAGGATGGCCCTTTTATCCTTTAGCATCATGACTGGGTATTAGCTATGAGGTGATTCCCGCAAGTGGTCATGCCTGCTTGCGTAATGATTTAAGAGTCGGTGGATGTCTTCTTCAAGCTTCTAGCATTTGCTTTACGTGCTTCTGTCCAATTTGCAGGGGGCAAGCTTAGGAATGTGCTTATGGTGTCCCTCATGCCACGGTTTACCAAGCATGCAGGGTGGCAGCTATAACATGATGTACTAAGGGCAAACTAGCTCAGAATGACCTGGGATTTTGTGGCAAGCTTTTTAACATCATAAATGAATTAATTTGACTTGGTTTGGCCCAGTTGGTGGTGGGCTAGGGTGTAATAGGTCTGTTGTTTGTGCTCATAAGCGGGATTTTCTGTCATTTTTTTTTTGCATGTTTACACCCATCAACATGAGTAAACGTGCTCAGAATGAGCTCAAACTTTGTGAGAGTGAAATTCCCACCCTAAGCCTAGTATAAATGTCATCACTGAAATTTTTGCATGTGTCTGCTATTTGATTTATTTTTTTAGGACCAAAAAAATACGTGTTTTGGGCTAAACCCCATCAAATAGTCTAAACGTGCTTATTTTGTGGTCCTGAGTAGCCAGATTTATTTGCAAGGGTGGGGATTTTAGGAAAATATGTAGTTTGGTCACTTTTGGTTTGCCCAGTCTCCTAAGAAAAATCGGCCAAAAATAGCGTCTTTTTCTATTTTTAGCTCATAACTGGGTCATGCTGGGGGGTAGTACCACCCCCAAGTGGCTGGAAATTTTTTTTTTCACATATTTATGGTTCCCAAGCATAACTGGATTTTTATCCCATGCACAGGTCTGTTTTCCAGAAAAGTGCACTTTCAATGTGTCCCGTCCCCTTAATAAGGCGTGCCCTGCGACCATGGGAGCCATTGTACTGAAGATATATCGTCATCCGGCATAAGTGTAAAGACCTGGTTCATGCCCATGAGTGCATGGAAGACTTCCAGTGGGCTGGGGGTGTCATTGTTAGGGCCCGGGTCCCATACTTTGTGTTGTTCCGTCGCCAGGAGCCAGTAACGACGCATGGCCAGGTTCCAAGAGGAGATAAACCGGCGGACCACGGCACCTCTCGTGTACGCAGCACGTAAGGTGAATACGGTCTCGTTGCGAACTTGCCATATGGTGTGAAGCATCGTCGTGCGTAGCCATATCCATGCCATCTGGTTGGCTGTGAGGCTCGCGTCCCGTAATCCCGTGATGCCGAAAATAACCGTAGATAGTGTGACGGTGGTGGGGGGAGCTGTAATAGCCATCCACTTGGCCCATATACCCAGCAGCCATTGCCAAACCCCTGCGAGCTGGCAGTCCAGAATTCTGTGCTCAATTGTTTCATATGGAAAGTTGCATAAGCACGCCGCCGCGTGGGAGTACCGATGGTGCAGTTGGGAGTTGACCCCGATGGCCCGATGCATAAGCAGGTGTTGGACTGCTGTGGCCCGTTTGTCAACCAATGGGTGATCAGCTGCCAAGGTAATGTTCTTGATCCAGGTGTAGCCCGGCCACTCGGGGTGCCAGCGCAGGCGACCCGGGTGCATCCTGTGATTTTTATGTAGAAGTAGCCGGTATCCCCAGTCTGCCGTGTACTCGAAAAGGCACTTCGTCATTGGGGTGTCGCCAGATGTGAGGACCCACCCAAATTCTAGCGGGTCTAGAGCAAGCGTGTCCAAGCGCCCCTTGCCAACATGCAGCCATGTGGTGTCGCGTATCACTGTGGTGGGGTCCAGGGGTAACATGCACGCCTGTGACAGTGACCACGGGACCACTCGAATGCAGTGACATTGACATGCTGGAATGTAGGCGTACGATGTAATCAATTTGCCTAGAAGTCCTTGACCGTCGGGTGTCTCCTGGAGCAATTGTATGGTAACGCCCGTCGACGCGACCGCAACGATGCAGCCCTTATGTATGGACGTATCGTGATCCGGGTAATAGCTCACCCATTCCCCGATTTGTAGGGGTTTGCGCGGGGTTGTCGTGAGGGTATGCCACCCTGCGGGGATTGCTTGTAGAAGGTTGTCCCAAGCTGGTCGGCTGGGCATGTTTGCGATCCACGCGCGGATTTCCGTGTATGTCAGAAGGCGATATCGGTCACCGTCAGCCGCGTATAAATCGATGATTCGCGTAACCGGCGGGGTGGCCGTCAAAATGATGGCATGTTGTTCAGTGTCCTTGCCCTCGGCCGTTTCCACTCTACTGCCCGTGTGCGACGTGGGCATCAACAACAACAACAACAACAACAACAACAACAACAACAACAACAACAACAACAACAACAACAACAACAACAACAACAACAACAACAACAACAACAACAACAACAACAACAACAACAACAACAACAATGTTCAACAACAACAACAACAACAACAACAACAACAACAACAACAACAACAACAACAACAACAACAACAACAACAACAACAACAACAACAACAACAACAACAACAACAACAACAACAACAACAACAACAACAACAACAACAACAACAACAACAACAACAACAACAACAACAACAACAACAACAACAACAACAACAACAACAACAACAACAACAACAACAACAAC